>PVJD01007675.1:0-81222 GCA_004026545.1 Mormoops blainvillei | reverse complement strand
GTTGCACAGCATAGTTAGATAATCGTGTACTCGAACTGTTCCCCCTGATATTTCCAGTGCCCACCTGGCACCACACACAGTTATGACAATATTACTGACTATATTCCCTATGCTGTACTCTACATCCCTGTGACTGTTTTGTGCTTACCAAAGTGTCTTCTTAATCTCTTCACCTTCTTCGCCCAGGCCCCCAACACCCTCTCCTCTGGCCGCCATCCGCCCGATCTCTGTATCTGAGTGTCCCTGTTTTGTTTGCTCACTTATTTTGTTCTTTAGATGCCACATATAAGTGAAATTAAATGGTATTTGTCTTTCTCTAAGTGACTTATTTCACTTCGTAATACCCTCTAGGTCCATTTGTGCTGTAGCAAATGGTAAGATTTCATTCCTTTTTATGGCTGAGTAATAATCCATTTTATATATGTATCTTATCTTCTTTATCAACTTGTCTGTTGATGGGCACTGGGATTGCTTCCAAATTGTGGCTATTGTAAATAATGCTGCATTGAATATAGGGGTGTATATATTCTTTCAAATTAGGGTTTCTTAAATAAATATCCAGAACTGGAATTGTTAGGTCATAATGCAGTTCCATTTTTAATATTTGGAGGACCCTCATACTGGTTTCCACAGTGGCTGCACCAGTCTGCATTCTCACCAACAGTGAACAAGGGTTCCCTTTTCTCTACATCCTTGCCAACATCTGTTTGTTGATTTATTGACGATAGAGACAGGTGTGAGATGATATATCATTGTGATTTTAATTTGCATTTCTCTGATGATTAGTGACAATGAGCATCTTTTCATATGCCTACTGCCCATCTGTATGTTTTCTTTAGAGAAATGTCTATTCAATCATCTGTCCACTTTTTAATTGGATTTTTTTTTTTTTTTTTTTTTTTGCTATCTTGAGTTCTTTATAAACTTTGGATAGTAACTCCTTATTGATGTATCTTCGGTGAATATCTGCTCCCATTCAATAGGCTGTGTTTTCATTTTGTTGGTTTCCTTTGCTGTGCAAAAACTTTTTTAGTTTGGCATAGTCCCATTTAGTTTTTCTTTTGTTTCCCTTGCCTAGACACGTATATCTGAAAAAATCTTGCTAAGAGAAATGTCCAAGATTTTACTGCCCATGTTTTCCTCTGGGAGTTTAATAGTTTCAAGCGTTACACTTAAGCCTTCAATCATTTAGGTTTATTCTTGTATATGGTGTAAGTTGGTGGTCTAGTTTCATTTTTTGCATGTATCTCTCCAGTTATCCCAACACCATTTACTAAATAGACTGTCTTTACCCCACTGTGTGTTCTTACCTCCTTTGTCATGTATTAATTGACCACATAGTTGTGGGTTTATTTCTGGGCCCTCTATTCTGTTCCACTGATCTATGTATCTGTTCTTATGCCAGCACCATGCTGTTCTGATTACCATAGCCTTGCAGTATAGTTTGGTATCAGACAGCGTCATACCTCCAAATTTGAAGAACTCTCAAACTATTACTAAGTCTTTTGTGTAAAACTAAGGCCACTGATTAAACAAATCTGGTTATTTGGTTTCTCCAGTAACCGTTGTTTCTACTCTAATAGTAACAGGTTAGGAGTTTCTGAAGTAAGGTAGCTCCCTAATAAAGATGACATGACAAACAAAAAACTGCATAAAAGGACAATAGTTTTGGGTCATTTCGCATAAAGGCAAGTAGCTTCAGGTATCTCTGAGAGCCTGGGAGCATCTCTACAGTTATGACCAAAACCAATTTTCACGATAACAAGACACCATTTGTTAACAGACTCCTGGGGTATTTCTAGAAAATTTCATATAACTGAGCTCCTAAGTGTCAATGGTAGAAAAATGAGGCATTAAGGGGTGGGGGGACTGCTCGGCACAATGTGGAAAGCACAGACAGGGACAAGCACCACATATACTGGCCATGGTGCTTTGCCTCTGGCCCCTGACTCTACCAAACTCTCTGCTCTCTGAAGGCAGGGCTGTCCTCACCATCACTGAAGTGAGAACAGACAGTTATTACCTTAACACATGTCCTTCTCAGCCTGTGAGGTCGGTGCTATGACTGTCCCCATTTGAAGTGCGGGAAACTGAGGCATGAACTAAGCAATCTGTTCAAGGTCACACAGCTACCAGATGGTAGAACTGCTAGGGACGCTGGCCATCTGCTTCTTAACCACGGAGCTTGGATGCCTCCACACCCATCAGGGAGCCTGACGCAGAGGATGTAGCCAAACTCAGGGAGTGATAAATGGAGCAAGTTTGAAAAAAGGCGGGATGCGATTAAATCAATCAATCAGGCATATAATAATGTGCACTTAACAAATATGAGTTCCTTTCTCATATTTGTTAGGCTTTCCGCCCACTTTCATTAAGGAAACCCTGTAAGCCAGTTATTTTCAAATGAGGGACTACAGAGTTATATAGTAAGCACCTGGGAATTTTTCTAAATCTATAGCCCTAAGCAGAGACGTTTCTCATCCCCTTCCCCAAATTCTGTTTTTGTCCTTCTGAGTAGGGCTTATACTGGGGGACTTTAGAAGAAAACAACCTCCCAGGTGATCCTGCAAACACCTGCCCATAGCCTCCAGCAGCCCAGCTGGCGAAGCATCTCTGTTGGGAGGTGTCTTGGTGCCCAAGGCATGGGGAGAACCCAGAGTGGGCTGAGTGTGGAGCCTCCTGGAGGGGACCTGATTTCAAAGACACGAGGATGCACAAGTAAAATGTAAACAGTGGGCTGAATAATCGGGCTATTACAGCTAGGCGGCCAGGTACACAGCAAGAGGGTAAAACACACACACCTTAAGCTAGAGGCTATCTTAAGAAATATCAGATTACTCGCACATCACCAGTTTAGAAACAGATTATCCGTCCTACTGTTTTTTTCTCTTGCAAGTCCATCAAAGTGACACTAGAGTGCCAATTCAGAGTACTTTCCACAGGACCAAAACTAGATGAAAGGTCAGCAGGAGGCCAACCTGAGAGTTGAGACCCCGTCAGACAAACATTCAGGGAAGGGGCTTGCTGTGTGCTCTCCATGGTCCTACACATTGTGGAGAAAATACCAGAGGTTCAAGAGATGTCCCTGCCCTTCAGGACAGACCCCACCCCCCACCTCCCCAACACTTACACAAAGCAGTGGAGAACACTGCTAACTCAGGGGTACATCTGAGAGCAGGTCACAGCGGGTCCCCAAGACTCGGGGGCTGGAAAGAAGCCCAGGAGGTTTCATAGAGACCCTGTAACCTGAAATGCATCTTCTTTCCTTCAACATCTCTTGCTTTTTGAACTGCAACTAATGCCAGGTCCCTGGCTAGACATCAGACGATAAAAGGTGAATAAAACAAAGTTGCTAAAGGAACTGACTACAAGCTGCAATCTTAAAGAAAAGTACACAGCATTAGCGGTCCTCGGGCACTCTGCAGTCATGGAGACCTGGGGGAATGGCTCTAATGTGGAGGGATGGGACCATGATGCCCAAGGTGCCAGGAGCAGGGGTGGAGCTTCAAACTAGTCACTTTTCACCTCAAAACCTTAGTTCTGTCTGCCCTTAAAATGAAGATGCAGAAACAGGTAGTGTCTAAGACCCTTTCATTTTAAGTTTCAAATGAGAGGGTTTTTATTAACCAGCTACTTGAATGTTTTAATAATTCAGGATGACCACACTCACAGCCTAGAATGAGATCCTGCCAGAAGGGGGAGGAGGAGTGGGCAAGAGACGATAGAAATTGATTTACAGTGAGAGAATTATAGATGAATAACGCCATTATGTAAAACTGTGCCCCCTCCATTTTATCCCTTGACTCAAATACACTAAATTCATGTTACTTGCCTCTCATGACCACTAGATTTATAAGCCCATTAAAAATACTTTCATAATCACTCCGTGCAAAAAACTATGGACATTATTATAATGATTTAAATGCCTATGGCAGTATAGCAAGACCTGGGGGAAGTTTATTAATACCTTAGCAAAACGTGCCATGAATATGCCATTGGGATATTTGCTTTTTAATAGTTCCCTGAGTTTTCCCAGTGAGCTCAGTTAAGATTTAACTCCGGTTGCGACTGCCCCAATCAATGGGATCAGGTAAACTGTCCTTGGTTCCCCTGCTTCGCGGTGGTTAGCTCCATCAAAACCCACCCCAGGCTCAAGCTGAAGCACTGGTTCTCAGCCCTCGCTGGGCATCACAACCGCCTGGGGAGATTTTTAAATACAAACATCAGCCCAACACCCTCCCCAAGATTAGGATTCAATTGGTCTGGGCAGGGCCAAGAAACTGAAATAACTTTAAGCACTCTCAAATATTCTAAGGTGTTGCCAGTGTTGAGAACTATTAAAAGTGTCAACCTTCTCAGGCAGATAAAAGGAAGTAAGAGGAAAACCGGGGGTGGGGCGGCCAGGGGCCTGTGATGAACCAGCGACCATGTGACCCATCTAGAAAGGGCGGGCAGCCACTTCGCAGCCTCAGCCACCCGACAATTTGAGGGAAGGCAGCCTGGGGTGGCCAGATCTTAAAGTCTTTCCAAGGAAGCCAGCAACCCAGAGTCTCGGGTGAAAAATCTCTGTATTTATAAACATTCACACTAATTTACACTTGTAAAAAAAATTTTGGGTGGGCCAGAGTTCAAAGGAGTTGAAACCTTGCTCATCTGGCTCAGTCTACTTTATTATAGATTATCTGTTACTTTGCCCATTTGCCCAACCATTCTTAACTTGCTGAACAGTAGCTTGTATTGTTCTCAATCAAATGCCAATTTCTAATCATTATAATCAAAGGTGTCAGAAAGCTAGCTTCCAGCCCACATGTTCTACCCAATAAAAGCTTGTGAATTAGTCACACCTAATTGCCAATCCTAAGAAACTAGAAGGGAATTTAAAAGCCATTGAGAGACAGAGATAGAGACAGAGAGACAGACAGACAAAGATATGCAGGCCACAGGATCCACCAGAAAGTCTAAGTGACCTACCCAGGGCCACAAAGACTGTTGAAGGTAGGGTGTCCTGGTGTTAGCACTGAAGTCTCCTGTCCGGGGTAACCCTCCTGTCCCAGCCAAAGCAGAGCGGTTGGTCACCCTAGACAAAGGACAGAACCACACTGTGTCCCTTGTGCATGAACCCCTATCACCTGGTAATTCTTGATACCTATACACATTGTAGCTTTGCAGTTTGATTCCAACTCCTTGAAGAAAAAAATTCAAGCATTTCTGCAAATTGAGTCCTCAGTATTTGTTTGGAAAAGTCCTTATAGCCCCTTGACCAAGAAAAATGCGTGCTGGTGTTGTCCTTGGGAGTTTCTCTGAAGGTCTCCCCCACTCCCTGGACTCTCCTTCCACACCCCCAGAAACTGCTTCACTACTTTGCTATTAGCAAGTAAGAGAAACACGAAGAACTGAATCAGATGAGCAACCTCAGGCTGGCTTCTAACCTCCTTTCCTTGGGCCACAAAGTCTTCTTCCGAGTCTAATGAGGTTCTTACCCATCATCAAGGGTCGTGGCATCTAGCGTGTTTGAAATTCTCCACTCAGAGATACACCCCAACAGGCAGCTTCTCAGCAGTGAAAACAGTCAGCCTTTACAGTCTCCTCCTTAGGAGACTGCTTTGGAATTTTTCAAGAGGGTCAGAGCTGAGCCCAAGGGCCTGCGTGGATGGAGAGGCAATCTGCTCTGGTAGGAAGGCTTGGGAATTAGACCCAGATTCAAATCTCAGCACTGACACGAATTGGCCCTACGCCCTCTTTGGGCAGTTAGAGAAATGAAGATCCAGGTTTCTCATCTGTAAAATGTCTACGTGGCAGGTTTTAATTTACAAAGCTCTTGCCCAGTGCCTGACCCCTGAGGAGAGTGAAGTCACCATCTCGTGGCCCCGCTAAGGAGCCCCAGTCACCTCTGCGAGTCAGGTAGGAAAACTCACCCTACCGCTTGATTTTAAAACGGAAGATTGGCCTTTTCTGACCTAGTTTTATTCTGAAGCAGAGAGTGGTTTTCTTAGTGCTCTGTAGTCCCTTTCTCAGAAGATGTAAGCAAATTTCTGAAACACAGGAAACACAGACAAGTGTCAGCAAAATGTCACTGCAACTGATAAGTATTTACACAGAGTTCTTCTAGCTTGTCCATCGGTTTTGAGGAGGAAACCAAGCAGAGCTCAGTCACCAGGCCTGATTCCCAGTACTGGCAAAGATTGCTACTTCAAAGAACGTCATCGGTTAGCACCTAAAAGTCTGAAATCCATTCCACTGAATTCATTATAACTCAGCATAATATTCCATCTCCCAGAGCAAAACTACACTTTACGATCACTGCGTGGAGCCATTCCCTAGCATATGCTATATTTCAGAATTATGACCAAAACAGAACAACAGAACAAGCCCTGTGCCCTTATGCTTTATGAGCTAAACAAAGGAAGATTTACACATGCCCGGGAAACAATTCACACTGACATAATTTTAAATTAACTGTATCTTAGATTCAAGAAGAATAACTGTCTGTACTATTCTTCCAACATAAAACATGGTACGGCAGTTCCGACTTTTTATGTAAGAAAGTTATGACCTTAGGTCACCAGATAGAATTACATTGCTCAAGTCTATTCTTGGCAAGCTCTTTGGGGTATAATCCACTTTATAAGAATAAACAACTGGCAGTTATCAAAGTCTTACACACACACACACACACACACACACACACACCAAACACCACCACCACTCCCAGAATCCAGAATGTCCATTCCATTCCCAAATTGAAATGTGTCCTGATGAAGTCAAGAAATAACCCAACTGTTTATGTAATAGGACATGCTACATTGTAACCTGGCAAGAGAATGGATATTAAAAAGCATTATTTAGGTATGTAGTTTACTTAACAGTATCACTGTTAATTTCTTGGTTGTGATATTATACCAGAGCATGTAAGAGGACACCATTTGGGGAAGCTGGATTCGTGGGCCTTCCTGTGCTCTTTTTTGCAACTTCCTGTGAAATAATTATTTCAAAATAATAGGCTATTTTTTAAAGCATTACTTATTGCATAGTTTTTATTCCACGGAAGCCCAAACGCCTTCCAGTGTCCCCATTCTACTTATGTGTCTAGGATGGGACCCACACCTAAACACTTGAGAGTCAGCAGTGTCTGGAAAATCTCCGCTGTTCAATGAGAACCACAGCCCCAGACAATGTATATCACTGGAGACCTGAAGAGTAAAGGGACTGTCACGCGTGGTCCTGACTGCTGTCGAGGGGATCCAAAGAGGACGAGGCTGGAGACGCGGAGACCTGTGAGGAGTTCACGCAACAGTGGGCGAGCAATGAGTCAGATAGAGGTCTCGGCAGGGTAGCGGCAGTGACAGTAGGTGGAGACCAGGAGCCAGAAACATTTAAGAGATCAAATCAGCCGACAATGAGCAACGACTAACTGGAGGGGACCAGGGAGAAGACATCCGGTGTGACTGCTAGACTTTCAGCTTGGGCAGCTGAGCAAATACTGTGTCCTTCACCAAGACAAGAAAATGGAGGAGCCAGCCTGTGACAGAGGCGGAAGAAGGCTGCCTAAAGGTTACACAGGGCAACAGTGCTCCATTACACATCACTGACAAAAACAGGCTTCTTCCTCTATTAGAAGAATACCCTCTTCCTTGTTGAACTGCGTGTGAAGTACTGGGAGATGAAAAACTTTCTCCCAGGGTGAGAGGGGTGGCCCTGGTCAGATCCTTTGCGCATCAGCCACGTGGCCTGCTCAGATCCTTCACACATCAGTCACGCACCTAGTCATTCAACCCCATACACTGCCACTCGGAAAAGGTCTACCCAACCAGGTTTTTGGATTAGAGTATTCTTATAAAAAGAACTAAATGCCACAGGAAATTTGACTTAAAAAAAATTTTTTTTTTCAAAACTGAACATCCTGAAACACATGTTTTCACATTTTTTTCTTACTCGTAGGGGTATAGACTATTGGGGAATAGGAAGAGGGCCCCTGTTCAAACATTTCCTGAGTAGACTGCCACAGCTTCTCCAGTTTCACTGAGAAATGCATTTCTTTGAGGCACAGAATTAAAATTCCAGAAGCCCCTTAAAACAAAGAAATATTCCTAGAATAAAGTACTAAGAATCATAAAAGGTAGAAGGGACCTAAAAATACATACCTCCTACTACCTTCTCTACACCTAAAGGAGTCCCTTCTACGTATCACTAATTTTCAGAAACTAGCCTATTCACCACGTCCTCCTACCTCCACTCCAATCTTCACCTATGGAAACGCGATTTTCAGATGAAACATTGCTTCTTCGGGCCCTAATACATAAGATTCGTCCCTTCTCCAAACCCCAGAGTGCTCTGTATCTCTCTTAGGACTTTTATTAAATGTCTGCACCATAGTTATTTTTTTATTTGTCTGTCTGCTTATATTGTTATGTTGTATAATATAAATACTATTTCTTGAGTGCTTGCTAAACACCGGCTAGGTGCTTTATGTAAATCTTAATTAATCTTCACAACCATTATGATATCCATTTAACAGATGAGGAACCCGACACTGAGAGGTAGCAGTAAAGCACGGAGGCCTTTTTACTACTCTGTACTGACCCCCCTATGGGTGAGCCCCAGTTTATTCCACATTATACTGTATATGTGATGTGAGGTTTCTATCCCCACTGCATCTAACACAGTTGTCTCACAAAACATACTCAAAAATTAGTAGCTGAAACTGCATTCACATCTCTCAGCCCCTCCTCCGTCAGGGCATCTTCTACCTGCAGTCCCCTTTAAGTCGGTGATTCTATTAACCAGATCCCAGTGTTTTCAATGGGATCTGATTCTTGCCAAATACTGGTACTGTCATTGTCCTTCATCCAGACTCTGCAATTCTGTGACTATTTTCTATTATCTGCACCATTATCACAGAGTGCCTGCTGTGTGACAAGCACAGCTTTACGGTTTCACGAATATTCACCTGGCTGATCTTCACAACAACTTCTAAGGCAGAAACTATTACCCTTATGTTACACACGGGGAAACTGAGCTGCAGCAAGTTTAAGTAACCTACCCTGGCTACTCAGTTTCTAAGTGGTTGAACAAAACTAAGACTTTTCTGGAAGCCACAGCAATCTTTGGCTCTTATTCAGCCTTCCCTACCACACCTCAATGAAAATCACCAAGTTTTATATGTGATTTATTTATATGTGGCTTTATTTATAATTGGAACTGCTGTCAGGCTAGGTCTTTTTCATTCTGAGTTGGTCCAATTGATTACTTTGAATCTAGATGCAAGACGTCCTATTTACTCCCAATACATTTTTATATTGTTACTTTGGGCCCATTGTTCAGTCCCATTTGTTTTTCTTTGAATTGTTTCTGTCGGTCAAAACTCTAGATATTATTTTGGCTCTGTATTATTTGTAACTTAGTTAACTGACAAATTCACAGATTCCTTCTGCAGCCACTATCAAAACATCCTGAAAGAGAAAGATATAAAATAAGATCTTAAACACTTAAGTAGTGACAGAAAAAACAGGAGAAATAAAGGTTCAGATAAAGCATTGGTTCTCCAAACCACTTCCCATGGTGGGGTGGGCTGGGCTGGGCTGGGGGGAATACTCCTCAAAAATGATGCAGCTATTGATTCCACTTTGTAGTAATCTCCCTGGAAGAAATGGTGTTCCGAATTAAAAAGTTCTGTATGAGAGGACATTAAAAAAAAAAAGCTCATGAAGATCTTCTGCCACGCAGACAATGGACTTGTGCATTCATGCACAGGCAGCCTTTACCATTCACCCCTGAGGAATGTGCTTTATTTGATGATTATTTGTCTAGGTTAGGTTTACTGAGATATAATTCACACACCAAATAAATCACCCATTCGAAGCATACAATGCAATAGTTTTTAGTGTATTCAGAGTGGCACAACTATCACAACGGTCAACAATAGAACATTTTCATCAGTCCCAAAAGAAACTCCATACCCTTTAGTTATCACCTCCTAATCCTCCATCCTTATCCCACCCCCACCCCCACCCTAGGCAATCACCAATCTACTTCTATCTCGGTAGATGTGCCTATTGGATGTTTCCTACAAATAGAATCATGTAACATATGGTCTTTTGTGAGTAGCTTCTTTCACGTAGCACGATGTGTTTAAGGATCGTGTTTGTAGCATGAATCAGGACTTCATTCTGTTTATGGTCAAATAATACTCTACTGTATAGACAGATCAAATTTTATGCATTCACTGATTGATGGCTATTATGATTAAAGTTGCTCTATAAACATTTATGTCTTTTTGTTGGGACATGTTTTCATTTTTCTTGGATCTACACCTAGAACTGGAATTGCTGGGTCACTATGACACAATGTTTAACATTACGAAGAACTATTGAAATGCTTTCTGCCAGAGGCTGAGCCATTCTGCACTCCCACCAGCAGTGTATGAAGGTTCTTCCTTCTCCACATCTTCGCCAACACTAGTTATTAACTGTCTTTTTTTTTTTATTATAGTCATCCTTGTAGGTATAAAGTATCACGGTGGTTTTGATTTGCATTTCTCTGATTAGTTATGATGGTGAAAATTTTCTCATGGGCTTACTGACTATCTGTGTTTCTTTTTGGGGGGAATTATCTACTCAGATTCTTTGCCCTTTTTAAAATGGGGTTATTTGTCCTTTCATTACTAAGTTGTAAGAATTTTTAATATAGTCCAAATATAAGTTCCTTATCAGGTATGTGATTCACAAATATCTTCTCCCATTCTCTGGATATATTATGAATCTTATCTTCTGTTTTCAAAACATAAGTGTAATACATTTTTATTTGTTCTTTATAAATAAGATTTTATTTCTCTATTTCTGTCCAGTTGTAAAGTATCAAAAATGCATTTAAATCACTTTTTAGCAATTCATATCACCATTTTCTGTGGTATTTTTAAATCTGAGTGGGCATATCTCATGAGCTGCTTAATATTTTTATAATTTTTTAAAGATAATATTTTATAATTTTTAAAGTATAATATGTTTTATAATTTCTAAAGATAAAACTATGACTTTTACAATATAAAATGAACAGATATCAAAGCTTTTATTAGCTTATTAATTAAAAAAGGGAGCTAAAAGATTATTACAGATTAAAAAGTACAAAGAACACACACATATATGTAGGCAATCAGGAATGCTGAAATAAATGTAATACCAGAAAATTGTTGTCTTGAGAGAAATCGATAATACCTCCAATGGACAAAATTAATTTGCATTTCTATGAACAAGATTCATTTCCACCACTATCATTTTTCTATAATTTGCCAAATTGTAAAAGTATCAAAGAAAAGAAAGGCATAGATAACCCAGAAGGGTGCACTACATACCAAGAAATCTTTTCTGCCTATTTTGGAGTCTTTCACAATTTTTCTCAACGATACTTTAAGGTTAATCAGGAAATGAAACTCAAACAGTAATCTGAACAAGAAAAGCTTATTTATTAACCACGACCCGGGACTGCCATAACAGAGATTACTAGGAGGAAGTAACACAAGGGAAAGGGACTCTCAAACACAGGAAGACCTGCTGCACAGAGGACCCACCAGCCCTGGGATGGAGATCGAGCACCCAAGGAAAGGGTGTCCACCCCAGGGCACATATCCTGATTGTGCTGGGAAGGACACAGCTATAACTCACAAGATGGCAGAAGCCTCTGTGTAGTGCCAGTTGGCCAAATTTGCTGGAAATGTGTCCTCTAAGGTACCAAGGAAAGCTGTTCATAGGGAGGAGCCTCACCAGAGGCATTCTATTACAAAAATTACCCAAGGGGTGCCAAGGGAAGCTGCTGGTCAGGGGTGCTCTTGACTGCTCACCCCACAGGAGCAGGACACAGAAGACACACACTCTCGAAGAGACCCTCCCCCTCCTCCCAGAAAGCACAAAAACAGGAGGTAAAACTCTTTTCTCGTGCAGTATCTCTCTACTGCCCTCTACTGACAGAGCTTAGCATTGTGCCATCTGCACAGGAAAAGGGGCCCGCATCATTTCACAGAACAAGCAAAAGGCACACATTTGAAATTGAGAGTCCATAAATGAATAATGGCGTGTGTGATACAGTTCAAATACACTGGGGAAGTTCTAGAAACAATGGGTTTCCAGTTAAGATGGTGGAACCTTCCCACCATCTTATCATCATCATATCAAAAATTACAACTAAAAAACAGAAAAAATTAGAACTAAAAATCGTTCACAATGCCTGAAATCTAGCTGAGCAGAACACTAAGGACATAATGAAACCACATCGAGACTGGAAGAGGGGTTAGAGAGGCAGAACTGGCCGGCCCCACACCCATGTGTGGCTGATAATAATGGGGAGAGATATCTCAGTTGCAAAGATTCCTTCTGAGGACTGAGGGGTCCCAGCTCCACACCGGACCCCTAGGCTCCGGATTCCAGCACCAGGAAGAGAGGTTTCCATAATTTCTGGCTGTAAAAACCAGCAGGGATTGTGGCTGAGTGAGATGAGGAAAAGCTGGAGTCCCAGGCTGTTCCTCTTAAAGGGGCCATTCACGGAAGTACTTTCACTCACTTGCTCTGAGCTCCAGTGCTGGGGCCGTAGCTCCAAAGCCATGAGAAACATATAAGGAGGAATTGAATTCTCTGGCTTCAGGGCGAGAACTGGTGGTGGCAGCTTTCTCCCAGACAGAAGTGCTGGCAGAGGCCATTGTTCCTTTGCTGAGAGACTCCACCACCACAGAGCTGGCAGGTGGGCACCATACCTGAGTCTCCATCAACCTGGCTTGCACCATTTGCCCCGCCCTGGTGATTCCCTGAGACCCCAACCAACTGGCAGGTACACCCGACCTGTTTCCAGTGGCTTTTCCATGCAAATAGCCTGTCTTGACTCACTTCAGAGTTTCCTAAAATCTTTCAAACAAGCAGCACCTGGCATCAGCATGCTCATAACTCTCACTAAGTGACCCCAGGCCTGGCACTAGCAGCAGCCAGCTTGGCCTCTCCTGGGCACCTCCAAACCCAAACAGTAGCTATCTGCAGATCGCTTTGTAGCTCACACCAAGTGGCCCTGGGCAGGACACAGGGGGTGGCTGACCTTGGCCTAAGGCTTCCAGGACCCGGAGCCACCTCCACAAGCAACATACTCAAGAGCAAACTCAGTGGGCACCAGAGCCCTGGGTGGGGGAGGGGGCCAAAACAAAACAATTTATTTATAAAAAGCTGTATATTTATTCTTACATGTTTAAACTTCAGTCGCCTTCAAAGTATTTTCCATTTGATGTGATATACCTATTCAACGTTTTTCCACTGCTCAAAATATTTTTGAACTCGTTCATTTTGATGCCTTTAGTGCTTCTGTCATTTTCTGTTTCACCTCCTCCAATTGATAAAACGTTACCTTTGAGGACTTCTTTCATCGGGGAAAACTAAAAAAAAGTCACTTGGGGTGAGATTGGGTGAATAGGAAGGGTGGAGTATAGGGGTAATGCTGTTTTTTCGTCAAAAACTGCTGAACACTCTGAACAGCGAGGGCAGGTGCACTTGTAAATCACCCCATCATGAAATGAGCAAACGCGCTGAGTCTTCAGAAAATATTCACTGAAGCTGAACATAGCCTCTCACAATAACACCAGCTGGTACACTGATACAAATGGGTTCCTAGAACACTCGCCTAGCACAGGAAGCCTGTACTACAAGGGGCCAGCCCTCAAAAAGATAATTCTGGTTTTTCTGGGTCCCCCCTCATAAGTCCTGCTCCACAGCTAGGCCACTACACAGCTGATCCTCCATGGGGATAAATCCCTGCCATTAACGTGACAACAGCGATCAAGGCTGAAGTGCGACAGGAGGGTGTACACATCCCACCTGGGGGTGGGGAGAAGAGGGTAGCACTTGGAGTGCCCAGCTTGTGTGACTGTGAAGGCTGTGCCACTGGAACCCACAGGAAGGCCACTCAACCAAGCCCAGGAGAGAAAATAGCTCTACCTAATACATAGAAACCAACACAGGGAGGCTGCCAAAATGAGGAGACAAAGAAACATGTATCATATGAAAGAATAGTACAAAATTCCATAAAAAGAACTAAAGAAAATGGAGACTGGAAACCTACCAAATGCTGAGTTCAAAACTTGTTATAAAGCTGCACTGTGAACTTAGAAGAGTAGATGAACTTATTGAGAACATTGACAAAGAGATAGGAAGCATAAAAACAGAACTAGAAAACATGAAAAAGAACCAGTCAGAAATGAAGGCTACATTAGCTGAAATTGAGAATGCATTACAGGGAATCAACAGTGGAGTAGATGAAGCAGGGAATCAAAGTAGAGATTTAAAGGAAAAGGAAGCAGAAAGAAAAAAGAATCCAAAAAATGAAGATAATGTAAGGAGCCTCTGAGATAACATTTGCATCATGGAGGTCCAAGAAGAAGTGAGAAAGCAAAGAATTAAAAACCCTATGTGAAAATGATGACAGAGAACTTCCCTAAGCTGGTGAAGGAAACAGATATACAAGTCTGGGATGAGCCCAACAAGATGAACCCAAAGAGGCCTACACCAAGACACATCATAATTAAAATGCCAAAGATTAAAGGCAAAGAGAGAATCTTAAAAGCAGCAGGAGAAAAGCAGTTATCTACAAGGGAGCTCCCATAAGATTTTCAGCTGATTTCTCAAAAGAAAATTTGCAGATCAGAAGGGATTGGCAAGAAATGCCAAAGTAATGAAAAGTAATGAAAAGCAAAGATGTATAACCAAGATTACTCTACCCAGCAAAGCTATCATTTACAATCGAAGGGCAGATAAAGAGTTTCCCAGAGAAGAAAAAGCTAAAGGAGTTCATCCGCACCAAACCAGTATCACAAGAAATGTTAAAGGGCCTTCTTTAAGATGTGAAGGAGGTTGGAGGGATGAGTGAAAAAGGTGAAGGAATTAAGAAGCACAAATTGGTTGTTACAGAATAGTCATAGGGATGTAAAGTACAGCATAGGGAATACAGACAATATATTCTAATTACTATGTGTGGTGTCAGAGTGATATTAGCTTTATCATGGTGACAACTTATTAAGTTATGTAATGTCTAATCACTGGGTTGTATACCTGAAACTGCTATAATATTGTATGTCAACTGTAATTGAAAAATAAAAAATTATTTAAAGTCCACAGAAAAAGTGGACTTTCACTGGGGCTTCTAACTGGGGCTTCTCTCACTGTGTAATTTGACATGGGCTGACCCTGAGTGTTTATACATCTATAACGCCATTAATTCTGCACTTTCCTGTGAATTCTCACCTTTCCCCTCAAAGGAACACTCTTCTTACCTTCCACTTCACTTCTCTTCTTTTCCTGATCTCCCAACACACACACACACAGAGTCCCATCCCAAACACACATTATGTTGTAACGACAAGTCATACTGCTGGGATAGATCCTGCGCTAATTCTGGGCCATTCTGATTATTCCCTTTGTGTAAGTCCCTCCAATTCTGTGCTAATATTCTCACTTGGAAATCACTACCCTAAGCATGGTATTTTCTGAATCAATTCTTCCCTGTCTTGAGTCTTTAAGCCACTGTGTTTTGCCTCTAATGGCTGGCAGGCAAGTGAAAAGCTGGATACCAGGGCCTTAGTCTCGTAAAAGAAATGTGCGCATTCCTCCCTGGTATGTTCGCAGCCATCAACGAGCAATCCGTTAGCACCAGCTGCTGTCACTCCAAAGCACGTGGACGTGGCTGAAGAGTAACGGCTCCCACCCATCATGAATCAGAACAGTCTGACGCCACAGGAGGGGCTGAGGAAAGTGACAGTTAAAGAGATCCTAGAAGAAACCAAGGACCTTTTCTCCTTGAGGAAGTCTTCCCTGCCAAGTTCACTCCCAGGGACTGGACCATGTAATTCAGTGGCAAGTAAATATGTGTTAGAGTTCAGCCTTTCCAGAAGACAGCTTGTAAAAAAAGTCATACTAACAATGAGGTTGGTGCCAATGTTTTTTGAGAGGTACTATTTTTTGTTTGTTTATTTTAGTCAAAATTTGTAGCTCATAAATGCAAAACGCTGTATAGGATAAATATAAATGCAGGCCCTGCTAAGAATAGCTAGTTTCTAAACACACTATTTTGGATCTTCATTTTTAGGTTGAAGTAGAAGCAGCAATTAGAACAGCATTATTAAAAAGAAGAAGAGGAGGAGGAGGAAAGAAAAACCTATACCCAGAGCTCAATCCGGTACGAACCTTTTAAACTGTTTTATTTCAGACAAGTAGCCACTCCATGGTCAAGTTTCTCACTGTTGTGGCCCACAGTTCATGTGGCCCACAGTTCATGAGATTAGGCGAGCCCCCTGTGATGCAGACCCCAGAGATGTGTCCTGTAGGTGGAGAGGAGATGGGTGGGCAATTGGGGCCCTACTTCCAAATTTATTTTACTCTGAGACAAAGGAGTGTGGATACACAAGTCAGGGTATAGAAAACAGAGCTTCTAGTTAAAAAATAAAAACAAGGCAATAGGCTGAGTGCAAACACTCTCTAGTTTCCCAGACAGTTTTTGTTCCACAGTAAACAGTACAAATATTATAAGGCCACTGCTTCTTTCTTCTGCAAAACTTTTAAGAATTTTCATTAAGACAGACAAAATCCACCTCCTACATCTTCAAAAGGGGTTAATTCCACTCCAGAGATCAGTGAGCATGTGTCAGCTAGGCAATCTTGAAGGAAAAGCAGGAAATTTAAACATAACCTGCCTCCGATCTAAGATCACAAATACGAAAGTCATAGCGGGGAGTCATCCCTCTTAATTGGAAGCAGGGATTCTGAGCCACGGGCAGGGATTCTGAGCCACGGACAGAGAAGCACAACGGCACTCGCTGCAAACATTCTCTCTGGCTGCACACCAGCAGAGGGGTAACTAAACAAATGGCGGTGTAAGCTCCTTACTTGAAAACACAGCAGTTGCTATCCATTCACAGTCTTCGGAGGAATCAGGACAGCTCCCTAAAGAGGTCAGAAGCCTGGCAAAGCTCTAAAACTGCCTTTATCATATTGGGTTGTCTACCTATCAATACATATTGATACCCCAGCCGTAGAGTAAAGAACTACCCACTCTTTTCTCTGGTTCCTTATGCTATCACAAGATACAGTATGAGATGAATGACCCTTTCATATGTTCATTTTCCTGGACCAGATTTCTCAAAAAAAAAACAAAAAGACAGAACAAAACAAAACAAAACAGTGTTTTACTGCTCGAGTCCCCAACACTTTCTAAGGTGACTGCATATGGTAGGCATGATGGTATCTTGCCATCCCCAGACCTCAGGCAGAATCAAGGATTATTTTTCTGAGCTACACATCTGCCTGTGAATACACACAGAAAGGGACTAAATCCAATCACATACAGGCACACCGAGCTGCATCTAAGTCACTTTGTTTTAGAATTTACCATAAAGAGAATACGAGATCAGAACTTAGTCCAAAACACTGAAGCTGTGCCCAGGACACGGTGCCCGTGAGAGATCCGGCTGCTGTCCGGGGAGCGGGCAGAGCCCAGGACTCGCTCCTGAACATTCCTGTGTCTGTGAATAACCGGGGGGTCTGGTTGCGTTGTAGATTCTGAGTCAGTGGGCCTCGAGAGTCTGCATTTCTAATTAGCTTGAAGGTGGAGCTGACGCTGCCAGTTTGGGGACCCCATTTTGAGTAGCAAGGGCCGAGGGGTTCCAGTGGGGACCCATAGCCGCCGTTGTTCCTGGCAGCCTACAGCAGCGCTATGGAGCTGAGCTAGCTTGCCAAGGACGGAACTCGATGTGGTGTGCTTCAGGTTCGAATTCCTAAGACAGCCACCTTTTCTTTTATTCCTTTCAACTTCTAAGGGGTAAGAATTAGTACAGAGGAAAAATGCTCAAAACAAGCTCCTTTATTTCCACTCCCTGTCTGGATGGCATAGTTGTGGATACCTGTACTTCCGCACCTCCAGGTACCTAACAAGGGCTTTATCCTCACCTGAAACAGGTTTCTGTGTGCTCCTGCGGCCTCTGTCCTTTCCTTCCAGATCATACACTCCAATTTCAAGTCTCTTTAGGCTTTCTAAGTAAGCGAGGTAGGGGGTCCTAATACACGGGGGCCATACACTCCTATAGAAGTCTGATAAAAACTATGAACACTCTTACCCCCAAAATACAGACACTAAAGGTTTATTTAATATTTCAGAGCTTTCGTAGACTGTGTATGAATCTATGAAAAGGAAGCTTGCCACCTGTCTTTTAGAAGATTTATTTTAAAAACAGAGGTTAACACTCAGAGCACTTTATTATTAAAATATGAATGCTTTCCAACAAATACCCTACACAAGATACCAGGTCCCTGCCTCTGGAAACTTACCACATACCACAAATGCCTGCAAACAGCCACATGCCTTATTTATTACTGAGCTAGATGACAAAGTCACAAACCTAGAAATGGTAACTGTGACTAATGTTGCTCCAATCCTCATTTTCTTAAAAGCATGCAAGAAATTATGAGTCTTGTCCTGGTTATCCACAGAAGGACAGAAGGACAAAGGGGTGGGGGCAAGAAGCAGGAGAGGGAAACTAATTAAAAAGCAAATGGGGAAAAATTAGCTTGGAAAGGGCTCACTGAACTGCTGACAGAATAGAGCACTGAGGTGAAAAACAAATGCAAAAGAGATTTGGCAGAATCCAAAAAGAACATGATTAGAATGAGAAATGAGGCCAAAGCCAGCTCCCAGTTACAAGTCAGAGAGAGAGGCAGTCAGTGATGTTTGTGGAGACAAGGAAAGCAGAAAGTTCCCTGGACAGAAGGAGAGCAAGCAGGCTGGACTGAAGAAGAGCGAGGGGCTGGGGCAGAAGGTGGGCAGATCCCTGCTATGGAACACAAAACACAAAAGCATCTCTCTCTCTCACACACGCACGCACGTGTGCCCCACTCTGAGGACAGCAGAGAATCTAACCCAATGCAATCTGATGCTCTCTTAAGAAAAAAAGGAGACCAACTGGAGACGGGGAACAATGACCTGCCTAAGCCATCACAAATCAGCTTATAGTTACAAACAAAATCCTGCTTAGTGTGTGAAGAGCATTTCCTCCCAGTTGCACAAGCACCCCACCACACACACACACACACAGACATCATCATCATCATCATCATCATTATCATCATCATCATCATCATCAGGCTGTTCTGCTCCTTTCCATTAATGCCAGAAACGATAAGGCACCATCTATGTTCCTTTAATCTGTGTCATTTATTGTAGAGACAGGTTATTTCACTTGGGGGGAGTGGGTGGAGTAACAATACACAGGAGACAATATGAATAAACGTGCCCGAGCACTCCACTTTGAAACCAGAGCTGCATTTGGAAAGTTACGTTTTCCGAATGACAGGCTGGCGGAGAACTAGGATTTTCTGGACAAGCATAAAGTTGTACAGCGGTGTTCATTTCAGCTTGTCATTTCACGCAGAATATAAAGTCCTATTTGCCATTCAATGGCTCCTGAACTCCTCTGCAGGCCTTCCTTCCCCCAACAGGGGTGTCCGTGCCGTGCTTCTGTTGCCGCCCCAGAACGACAACTGACCTAGCAATAGCCAATGATGATGGCATTACTAAATTAATAATGGTAAGAAAGTACCTTCTATATGAGTGCTACTGCTCCATTTAAAGCCCTTTCCTTTTATAAACTCATTTATTCCCCTCGATAATCCTAAGGATGGAGGTATCATCTCTACGTTACAGATGAGGTCACAGAAAACAACTCACTTGCCCAAGGTCACACCTCTAATAACAGACAGGGGGTAGGATTCAAACCCAGTACTCTTAACAATTTGACCAGAGGTTCCTAAACTCAAACTTTCCCACTTTACTGCACTGTTAGTAATTCAGTAACTTTTTTTATGGTACCCATTGGCCAAAAGAAATAGCTAGTACAAGTTCCACTTACTAAGTCCAACAGACCCTCAAAGAACACGGTTAAATTGTGTAGGTCCACTTAGGTGAAAATTTTTTCAATAAACATTATATATGCATTTTCTCTTCCTTATGATCTTAACATTTTCTTTAGCTGACTTTATTGTGTTTATTGTAAGAACACAGTATGTATTACCAAAAATATATAATGCATGTGTTACTTGACTGTATATGTTATCAGTAAGACTTCCAGTCAACAGTACCTACAAATAGTTAAGTTTTGAGAGTGTCAAAAGTTACACACAAATTTTTGACTGTGTAAGGAGATCGATGCCTTTCTAACCTCTGTGTTGTTCAAGGGTCAACTATAGTTAGGTCCGAACAACTTCACAGTAGTAGGTAAGTGGTATCTGGCAGACAGAGCTGTGTTTTTTTCCAAAATTTTATAGTATCCCACAGCACCCTCCGGACTTTCCCGTGGCACGCAGTGTGGAGTCCACAGGACTGCACTTTCCTATCTTCCTCCTTTTGCTGAGGAAAAGGCATCAGGGTAAAGTAATCACACTGTCTGTTCCTTAAAGTGCATGAGCCACGGAATGTGAAAGAAAAAATCTGTGAACAACTGCCTTTTGGCCATTAAGAACATCTGAGACCCTCAGCCCTCACGGCAGGCTCCTCTACCCAGCCCAAGCACACTTTTCCCAACCTTATCACCTGCCTTCCCCACCCCTAAGTAAACCAAGCATTCCAGAACAAATTCTGTGGTCCTTTTGCCCCCTCAGCACTTCTCCACCTTCTGTACATCCTCTCTTCTCTCCCTGTTCCCCCGCCATTTCCTGCTCCCGGTGTCCTGGGAGACTTAGTTCCTCTTCTAGTTTCCATCTAACCCACAGACTCGGTTCCCTCCTCCTGCGGGTTCACGACCCGCTCTGCACACAGGCTTCTTTGGACTCACTCCAATGCTCTCTTTCTTGGCCGCGCTCGTGTCTGTCTCCCCCACCCCTGCAGTTTTGAGCCTCTACGGAGCGAGCCTAGTGTCCTCTCTTGGTGGCTTCCACAGACCATGCACAGAAAGTGGTACAGTCTTTCTTAAATTTCTAATTACTAAAGAATGGAGCAAGAGGATAAAAGATTGCTTAAAGGGCCGCAAGGAAGATTATAAGATGAATGAATAAAATAATGGATGTGGCAGACTGCCTACACTGATGGCCCCAATTAAAGGTCTCCCTGTGTCCATGGCCCTTACAGTGAGGCTGCCGCAATTCCCATCAAGAAGAGTCTCTATCCTTACTCTTTGCATCCAGCCTGGTCTCACGCCTTGCTTTGGCTGATGGAACGCAGCGGGAGTCACAGTATGCCAGCTCTGAACCTGGGCCCCAAAAGGCACTCACTGTAGGCTTCTGCTCACCTTCTTAGAACCACATAAATAACCTGCCGAAGAGGGCAGACAGCATGAAAGGGAGCCCAGTTGTCACTGTCTGAGACTCAGCCATCAACGCTGCAAAATGTAAGAAAGCCCTGCTAAGACCAGCGGACTGACCCCCAGGTCACATAAGTGAACCCATCTGGGACGCGAAGAATGACCCAACTGACCTGCCCCGTGAGAACCAACGAAAACTTGCTGTTTCATGCCACTAAGTGCTAGGGTGGCTGGTCGTGTGGCAATGGCTCACTGACGGTGAATGAATTTATGGCAGCGTAGTCCCTGCCAGGCAGGGGCTGTGAGCTTTGCTCTGCACCATAACGAGAGCCACAATCTTCAGCACAGTGTGGCGACACGTTAGGAGGCATACAGTGATCCACTGCAGGGGACCTGAACAAAGCATTTCTGAATATTACAAGGGATTTACTTGCAGTTAGTGTGGATTCACGTTCCTCTGTAACACTACTCTTGTGCATTTTGATAAGTTTCATGAGAAGGAAAGACAGTGGAAGAGTAGAATTGAGAACCTATTTCCTACTACACTTCCTGGTAGCCAATAATAATGGTAACGGAAGGCATTTACTGTTGCCTATCTTATCCATCTCTGTGCACATCACCTGCCTGTGAACCAGCTCTCAATGGATCTCAATGGCAATTTCTGCTGATGATGTCAATTCCTTCTGGGAAAGGGTAAGGCATAAAAACATTTTTCAAAGTTATAATCCATATTTTTCCCCTTCGACTCTTCTTGTTTTTCCCTTTCAGTCAACAAACGATCTTTTTTCGTGTTCAGCACTGAGGATACAAAGAGCATAGCTTCTGCCCTCGGGGAACTCTGTCTGGTGGAGCTCAACGGGCTTCTTCTTAGCAAGAAGCCAGGTAAGAGCCCAGCCTTATTCTTTCAGACTGTAACAGTCAAAAACCCACAGCAGGTGGTGAGCCCCAGGGCTCACCTTCTAAAATGAAAAGTCCCCGTAACCACATCTGCTTTGTCTGTCACTGGCAGGTATATGGCCAGAAGGCCCAAATCGCAGCTACATTTTCTAAGTAAAGTACTTTAAGGAATGTCCTTGCTGAGGGTAACTGCTGCCTTGGTGGCTGATGCAGTGTCTTACCCACACCTGTTCTCCCCTACACTCTCCCAGGTAACTAGCCCAGCAAATTAGCAACCCTGCAAGCATCTGTTTCACACATACAAAATGGAGGATCTAATGAGGTAATAAAACATGAAAGCCCAAAGTCCCAGGGGCACTTATCAGCACTCAAAAAAGACTTCTTTCCACTCTTTTGGCAACGAAAACACCCTTTGAACAGTATACCACACAACATGTGTGTGCATGCCCGATACACACTCTCCTTCAGGCCACGCTTATCCCCTCCTGCCCAATAAAATGTCACATTTGTAATAACACTAATAACATCAAGTCCCAAAAGTTATATCCCAAAACAACAGGCATGAATTCAACTTTTATCCACCGTGTTGGGTATAATCAACAAGGGATCATGCCAACCTGCAGGGACTTTTCTCTTCCTAGAAGGGACACCAACAGCCTCTTTACACAATCCACAGGGTAACTAATGAGAAAAGCCATTTGAGTCCTAGGAAACAGCATCCCATTATCCTACTGAAGTCGGTCCTTTGCCAAGCCCATAGTGACTTCATTTTCTGGCAAAAACCTCCCTCTGCCAGGCAAGACTCCTGTCACGCACAGACCAGGGCTCCAATCTATTCGGCGGGCCCTCAGCTGGATCAGAGAAATCTGAACTCAGGAGTCGCACCCCCCGTTCTCCCACACTCCCACCATCCCTCATTCACTGAGCCCCTAAGACGGGTCCTAGACCAAGAGCAGAACTGGCAAAAGTAGCTGCATAACAACAATGCCAAATCTGTCTTTGCTAATCATCCTCCTATGCTGGTGTGAACTCTCAGAAAAATAGCTGAGGGATGAATCATACTACCCCTGCCAGTTTTCTCAGGTGGTTGCATCAACACATACTTTTACCAGCAGTGTATGAGGGCTTCCCTCCTTCACATCCTCAGCACTTAGTATTTCTCATCTTTTTCACCTTAGCCATTCTGGTGGGTGTGTGATAGTGTCATGAGAGACCCGCCTTCATAAGACCTGGGTCTCTCCCGCATGCTTCACACACCAGCGCTCTTTCTTAGTCAAGCTTTAATTTTCCTTCAGGATCTTCAGGATAAATTATTCAGCTCATGAAATTGCCCCAACCAAGAGTAAAACCTCGATGGACTCCTTGCTAGGAAGAAGCACTAGGGTTTCAACTTCAGTTGTCCAGTGGTTCTGAGCTACTTCCTCCTTTTTCTTCTTCATAGTCCCTCTCTCCGGGCAGCTGTACTGCATCGCCACAGGGAATGTCCCCCTCAAAACCTGAAAATCGAGTTCGGTCTCGCAGAACCTCAATGTGAACAAGCTTCAGGCTTTATCTGTCTTTCACCTGCCAACTCCCCTGTATAAAACAATAAATGCCCAAGGTTTGCTGCTAATAAGTTCAGGCGGACCGAATTAAGCTGGCTTGATTTGGACCTTGTTCCTTATTTCTGCTCATCTCCCTGCAACAAGCCAAACATGTGGTCAGAGCAGAATGTTATTTAGTGTAAGATACCAACTCCACATGCTTCTCTCTTGCAGAACAGCTGAAGGATGAGGGCATTTGTTAAAACCCATCAGCCTCTTTGAAAACTTAAAATAATATTGCCTTTCTAAGGTCACCATCCGAAAACGGTGAGGATTACCAAGCCCAGGCTAAGCACAGCAAAAGCACTTATCCAAGTCCTTTAGAATCAAATAAAAAGGGTAAGATTAAAACGACAACATAACACTATCACACACCCACCAGAATGGCTAAGGTGAGAAAGACGAGAAATACTAAGTACTGAGGATGTGAAGGAGGGAAGCCCTCATACACTGCTGGTAAAAGTATACGTTGATACCACCACTTGGGAAAACGGGCAGTTACCTCATAAAGCTGAACATGCGTGGCCCCTATGACCCAGAAATTCCACTTCTAGGTAGATACTCAACTGTAATGTGGACCCATGTTCACCAAGAGTCACATACTAGAGTGCTTCCAGAAGCACTATTCACAATAGCCCCAAACTGAAAATCCAAATGCCCGTCTATGGTAGAATGGATCAATACACTGTGGCATGTCCACACAGTGGCATACTCCACAGCAATGCGATGGAATGGTCTACAACAGTGATTTTCAGCCAGTCTGCCACAAGAATTTTTAAAACATGCAATACTTGACTATTTGGTCAGGGGCACTGACTTCTTTTCCCTTAGGTTGTCAAATAAAAAAAAATGGCAACAGCCAGCACAATAGCCATCTGGTGTGAATGAATCAAAATTACCCCTATTTTTTTGTCAGACCGGCAAAAAATGTATTGTTTTGGTGTGCCGCAGAATTTTAGTAATTAGTTTATGTGTGCCTTGAGAGGAAAAAGGTTGAAAATTGCTGGTCTACAACTATACACAAAACGGGGATGAATTGCACAAGTATAATATTGGCCAAAAGAAGCGAAACGCAAAATAGCACACTCTGCATGAATTCATTTACATAGAGAACACAAAAGCAGGCCAAACTAATCGGTGCTGGTAAAGGTTAGGATAGTGACTGGGGGTTGTACAGGTGGTGAGCAGAAGGGAGCATGAGGGGGCTTCTGAAGTGCTGGCAATATCCTGTCTTCTGGGTGCGTATGCGAGCATACGCACTCTGTGAAAATTCATCAGGCTATACATTTGTCATGTATACTTTTCTGCACATATATTATAGGTCAATAAAAAGTTAAAAATAAAATCAAGGATATGGGTTTCCTTGTTAAGTCACTATTAGCCCCAATGACTCTGTCAAAATGCTGGTTTGGCCCTGGCCAGTGTAGCTCAGTTAGATGGAGCATTGTCCCATGCACCAAAAGGTCACAGGTTCGACTCCTGGTCAGGGCACATACCCAGGTTGCAGGTTCAGCCCCTGGTCCAGGCATGCACAGGAGGCAACCAATTGATGTTTTACTCTCACACTGATGTCTCTCTGTCTCTGTCTCTGTCTGTCTCTCTCAATGTTTCTCTCTCTCAGATCAATTTTTTTTAAATGCCTGGTGAGGGTTAAAAAAAAAAGATGCTGGTTGGCTATGACGTGGATATAAGGCTCTTGATGACGACTACCTCCTGAAAAGGTAACCAGTTTGCTCAGGCACTAGCTGGTTGTATGCCTGGGGCACATTTTTTTCATCCACATGCCTCACCGCACTTAAAAGATTGGTCAAAATGTGGGCTCGGGTTTCCTCAACTCCAATTTTTGAAGGTTCTAAGATCATCCTCCTCGTTCATTTCCTCATCCTTGGCCTTCACGAAGTGGATCAGAAGCACAGGAGGCAGCTGCCCAGCATTAGGTATAGAGCCCAGCTGGGACCTGAGTGAGCACCTGACCCCGACCCTCTTCTGTTAGGATGCAGGATTTAAAAGGAGAGACGCCCACGTGCCACTAGCTGGATGTACTTAATATTTCCAAAGGCAGCCCAATAGCTGTTAGACAAAATGGCACTTCACTTACCTGGGCCATCTATTTATTCACATGCAATTTCAGCCCAATAGTCTAATTTGCTGTCAGCCTGTCACTTGGCTGCCTTTGTTTCCTCTAGGAAAATGAGGTGAGGGGGTATGCAAAGTAATACATTTACCCAAGTTAGCAGCCAAGACTCTGGAAATAAAATGCAAATATTCAAAAGGTCTGTCCAGACAGGGCTCTTCCAAAGAGCAAACCAGTACCTCAGTGTCAAAAAGAAAATGAGTTAAGCATTTTGCACATGCATCAACTTTAGCAAATCAGCAGTCTACGTCACGTGGAGCTCAGGATTCAAGCTGGTTCACTTACCACCATCACTTAAGAAACACGCAAGTCTCAAGGTCTCATGACATCTTCCAGCTCCCTGGAAAACAACAGTTTGATGCAAGTGACTGATAAAAGGAGTATTTCTAGAGAAGTAGGAGCAGAGGGGAACAGACCACAAGCAAAGGGGAAACCCAAGTCTTCTCACAATTTTCCATGTAAAACTAGACCACTGATTTTTGAGGAGGCTGGAGAGGCTCCAAATTTCCAAAGAACGCGGGTTTTACCGTCTTCTCAAAGCTGGGCAAGAACAGGACCAGGAATCCAGCTAATCATTTTAAGGTGTTGTTATGTTGTAAGAAGAAGCGAACAACATACACAACTCCTCTGACCCCGACGAGGTTGTGAGAGAAAGAGGAAGACAAACAACCACTGCAGCACGGGGTGGGGGGTGTGGGCAGGTGGGCAGGACAGGTCTTGATCTTGCCATGCACATGGTCTCCTTCCTGCTGATGGTACAGACCAGACAACCTGCTCTCAGGACACATAGAGAAGCTGACACTGAACGCAACAATGGGACCTTTCCCTATTGATACTCTGTTATTAAATTCTTTTATTTTCCCCAGAGTCTGAGAGCAAGACAGTTTTATTAAAACAAAGAATATGGTATAAAAATGTTTTTTTAAAAAGCGCAGCCAAGAAAGGCCAATAGATAAAAACATGTTTATTAAATTCTTACTTTCCTTGGATAATGAATTTCACGGCCCTGTGAAGCCCCTGTTTCCTTCAGATAAAAGTAATATAAGTTCTTCCTTAGCTTTTATCCACAAGTGGAATAAAGATGAAGATTTCTGGTGTATATACATATCTATGTCATTTATATTGCAAGTACTAGAGTGAGTAAAGACACTCCTCTGCTTTCTGTGAATAAACGCACGTCCACTCCCTGGTTGATAGGCATTCTTCTTGACATGTTCCTAAATAGCAAACCAGCCACCCTCTTAGCTAACGAAGTCTGGCTGATTGACGACTTGATCATCAAAGACTATCTCCCTTGGGCACAGAGCCTCTGGGGAAGTCAGCATGATGTAATATAATTCTTTTTTCTGAGTATGATACACTGGTACCGCAGAACACAGCACGCAGACACTTTCCTTTTATTCTAATAGTTAAGTTTATTTTAACATGCATAAGCATAACGAATCCATAAGTCTGGATACGTTGTTAATTAGAATAAGATCAAATTAAAATAAATGAGTTGGCTTAGAATAAATTGGAAGACAAATATGCTACATACAGGTGGTAACAGGGATGTGGTAAAAACTATGCCTGAAGTTTCGAAATACTGGTCCAACTTAAAAAGAAAAAAAGGAAAAGTTCAGCCAAGATTCAGAAAGCTCTGGTTCTCCAGGCTGACTTACTGCGTCTTTATGGGTCCTTCACCTATCCTCCCTGGCAGGCCTCCCTAGAATGACAACAAAGCTGGGAGGGCTGGGACAGTGTGACAAATGTGAAATCTTTGGAAATAGAATACAAGGTCTTTCTGCCTTCAGATAAGGTGTGGCCGCTGTCCTGCTGAGACTAATGAACCTTCATTGAGTTTTGACACAAAAACCAGCAAGGCAATAGAGGAAAAGCAAGGTCCTCTCCTTAAGGCCTCCCTGAGCTGTGGCAGAAAGCCATTTCCCACACATGCAGCATGACCTCCTGAGGCAGTCCTGGGAGCAGAGTACAGACAATATACATCATGCAGCCCGGTGTCTGATCTCAACGACAACGCGGCACAAGATCCCCAGGAAGGCAGGACTTTCCAAGGTCATGATTCATTGCCAGGCTCTTAAAATCCGAGCCCAGCAGATGCACATGCTCAGTATCTCTGGTAAGCAAATGTCTTTTTGTAACCTGTTAGTATCATCAAGGGGTTTACTATGTGTCTTAAGAAAGAAAGCTGGATCTGAAGGTTGAAACACGAAAGCCTGGCTGGCTCGTGTCATGGGAAGGGGGTAACCACGCCATATTAAACTCAGATGGGCAACTTAGGTTTCCCAGCAAGACCTATTTCTTCACTAATCTTACGATTATATACCAATTCTAAAAAATCACCACCTGTGATAGGCAGAATAATGGCCTCCAAAAGTGTCCCTGTCCTAATTCCCAGAACCCATGAACATGCTGCCTTACATGGAAATAAAAAGGAATTAAAGTTGTCCATGGAATTAAGGGGCTAATCAGGTGATTTTAAGATTCTAGTAAATTAAGCAGGTGGGTCCAATATAATTACATCGTCCTTGAAGGCGGATGATGGCGGCACAAGAATCAAAGTCTAAAAAGTGTCAAGAAAGACTGGTTTGGAAGACAGAAGGGGGCATGAGGTAAGGAATGCCCGCAGCTCCTAGAAGCTGGAAAAGGCGAATTTTAGAGCGCCGAGGAAAGGGAAAAAACAAAAACAAACAAAGCACAACAAAGAAAGCCCACAACCCTGGCAACACTTGATTTTAGGCCAGCGAGGCTCTGTATTAGTTTCTTCTTGCTGCTGTAACAAGTTACCACAGATTTAGTGGCTAGAAACGACAGAAGTTTATTCCTTCCTAGTTCTACAGTTCGGCAGGGCCGCACTTCCACCAGAGGACCGCAGGGACAACCCTCCCCTTGCTCTCCCAGCTTCTGGTGGCTGTGACCGTTGCTTGGCTGGCGCCTCCATTACTCCCGTCTCTGCCTCCAAGGCCACACTGTCTTCTCCTCTCTGTCTCTGTGTCATCTTCCTCTGTCTCTCTGTTATAAGGACATTCGTAATGGCATAGGGTCCATCTTGATCATCCAGGATAGCCTCCACATTTCAAAATGCTTCATTTACTCACACCTGCAAATATCACCCTCTAAGGGAATATTTACAGGGTTTAGGAGTTAGGGCCCGAAATCTTTGGAGGGCATTAGTCAGCCTACCGCAGATCCACTTCAGACTTCTGACCTCCAGAACTGTAAGATAATAAATTTGTCTTGCTCTAAGACATGAAGTGTGATGATCTGTTACACACCTGCGACAGGAAACCACGGTTATACACCCCCTATCTCCCAAATGTGCACTTCAGTTCAGAAGGCCTAGGTGACAGGGAGGAGCTGGCTTAACCAGGCCAGTCACAGCAGCACCCAGGAGGCCCTTTGTATATAAAATGACATCACTCTTCCCCCATGAGAGGTGAAAGCATGCCAAGATTCAGCAGTAAATGGTCATTAGAATTTTCAGAAATCATCCTTCTCTCTTTCCTCTCACATATCACAAGTTTCTAAAATCAACTTGGTGGTAATTCGTAAAGCAAAGCTTAGGGGAAAAAAAGAACTGACTGACATTCATTTCAGATCATTCCACTTAATAATAACGAGCACACTCCATACACAAATGTCAAAGGCCTTTGCTCACAAAGCCAATAATCCCTAACACAAACATAAGACAATGTAAGATTTTAAGGGCCATATTGCTCAATTGGGCACAGCCTCTTCAGGAAGCTTTCCTAGGATTCAAGGGGCAGAACATCACATTTTTAAGTACCTCTTAATCACTATTCTTTCTCAGGGCACACTGTATATACAGTTGGCCGGTTTTCTGCCGTCTCCACAGCGGTTTCTATTTATAGAACTGCTCCTTTTCACTGACCTGCCTTCGGGACACTGCAGCCATTCCCCAGAAGGCTGCTCTACTAGAACTCCCCAAGTTGGGACTCCCCTAGACTCAGTCCTTGGCCCTCTTCTCTCTCTAAATTCTCTCTCTTAGTGAGTGTACCCCGGCCCATGACCTCAAAGCCATACATCCAGCCTTGAACCCTCACCTGAGCAAGCACCAAATCTAAATACCACCGTGCGGACTCACTAGAATGTTTAGGAAGTATCCCCAGATTAGCAGTCAAAAACAGAGCACACATTAGCTCGGTAACCAACGCGGCCATCCACCCGGAACTCAAACAAAACCCACAGCCCTCATGCACACGTTCTCTTCATGCCTTCCCACCTTTCATATTTAATACATCAGTAATTCTGTAAGCTCTGCCTTCAATATTTATCCCAAATCTGACTATTTTTCACTGTCTCCTCTACTTCAACCCCAATCCTCAGTAACCTCACTTGCCACCCAGATGACAGCAATCAGCTCCCAACTAGTCCTCTGGTGTGCTCACCCTTACCTCCAACCAGCCGTCACCCTCCACAGGGCAACTGGTCACCTTTCTAAAGTATAAATAAGATGTCACTCCCAGGTATTAACTATTCAGCAGCTTCCGGCTACCATCAAACTGCACGCTTGGACCACGAGCTCATTTGATCTGGCCACCGCCTGGCCCTCAACCTCTCTGTCCTTTCTCGTTTGCCTTTACTAGTGTAAACACTGCAAAGAAACATATCTGGCGTTAAGGACTCCTTGTGGTTAACCAGGCTCAAATTCATAACCAGAGTCCAGCAGCTATTGCTGGCAGAGGCCTCTCCAGCACACTGAATGTCACGGAAAAGTCATAGACTGAGCTGCCTCTGAGTTCCTGCTATCTGAGTGGACCCTTACAAAGGAATTGCTGGAATCCTGTTTCCAACAGCCTGAGATGTTCCCGGGCTAATGGCAAGTGCAAGCTGTACCCTCCTTTCCATCTAGACTGAGCGATCGGGGTGGTTCCATAAAGACCAATATGAGCTCTTGAAGCTAACCAATCAAGACAGTGCTACTTGGACCAACCAGAACTATGCAACTGGGAGTCCTCATTGACATAAAAATGGACCGATCGGGAACCAGGGCTGGTACTTGGTATAAACAGGCCTCCCCTTTGTCCTGAGGGAGCGCACTTTTGGTTTCCACTAGAGGCTGCAGTTCCTGGGTTTGCAAATTGTTCACCTGAATAAACTTTCTCCTTTTTCTGCACCCCAGATTGGGGACTCCTGTTGGCATCAGATTGGTGGCAGCAAACTTTGGTTGACACTACCATGCACACAGGTTGGTTCCCAATTCAGGGCCTTTGTACTTGCTGTGAATGATCTTCTAGATCTCTAGGCCTGCCTGCCCTCTTCCCTCCCTGAGGCCTCACCTCAAATGCTGAAGCTGTCACCTTACCCTAGAGAAAGTCACCCTTCAGTCACACACTTTCATACTGCCCTAATGCCTTTTGCAGAAGACTCCGGAGTACCTGACGCCCTCTTACTTGGCTGATGCAGTGTGTGACTCCTCTCAGAGTATACACTCACAGAGGACAGGACTCTTTACCATGGTGGCCCCAGTGCCTGGTGCGTATCGGGAGCTCAATAAAAACTTGATTGTAAGCTACTGGGTGATTTTACGGTCCACGGGCAGTATCAAATTATCTTAAAAGGTATTATTTTAGTCAGTCTCTTTGGTTTTAAGGAATAGTGATTTCCTAGGTTTCAATGAAAAAGGGGCTATATCCGAAACTTGACAAGCTAGGGGGACAGGGGACACATGGCAGGACTTACAAAGTCGGTGACTGAAAGGAGCCCTACAGAATGGTCTGGACATAAAAATTCCTAAGTGGGTCACGGTGGGTACCCACTTCCTAGGCCTGTAGCTTCTTTGACACCTTCTGTGAGCCCTGTCTGTTGTCTTTATGCATCTAGGATAACATACCTTTGGAATGTAAGAGCAGTTTTCTTTTTTCCAGACCCTAGCACCAGAGCACAAGACCACTGGAGCACGAGATCACAGAGCCCCTCATGGTTATCTTGTTGCCTACATGCTATCACTCTGTACGGTAAATGTTAAATATTAACTACCTTGTACCCACCAATATAAAAGTATGTATTTATCTACTCTGTTCTTTATGCAGTCCTAGAGATATCCCAGCTTTGCTTTATCCCACCTCCTTTATCTACCACCTATGGCTTTCATGTAGCCCTCCTCACATCTCCTCCTCTGATTGTTATGCGTAAAATAAGCTGCAAAACTGCCATTCCCTGGAGCATTTTCTCAATTCACTGAGATTTTGCTTCCAACCACGTCCTCAAAATTTTGCCTCAAATAAACTCTCATAAAACTTTTCTATAGGCGGGGTGTTCTATCGCCGACAAACAGGGAAGACATCAAGATGTCCCCCCTGAGGTCCCGCACGTCACGCCCATTCCCTCCCCCCGCTTCTTTGCGTTCTCTCGCTCTTGCTGCCCCCTCAGCACTCCCTCCCCCATTCTCCCCTTTCTGCCAACCAGCTGGCTCCCTAACCTTCCGGGGCATTGTCTCTGCTCCTTTCCCGGGGCCTTGCTGGCCAAGGGTCTCACTTAAGCCCGGGGCGTCACACTACTTGTGAAAGACCAAGTTTGCTTTTTTAAATGTCTCACTGGCCTGGAAAGAAGGGGGTACAGTAAAAACAAGGCCGCTCAGGCAGAAATTAGAATTTCTAGTAGCGAGATGGAGAAATCCTCCCAACAACAGGAAGACCAAATGCATCTCTACTCATTCTCCTTTAAAATATGAGTACATGACCACAAGACCCTCTCAAAGGGGCGAGAGGGCTGTCAAACACGACAGATGGTGGGAATCTCAAGAACATGGGAAATGAGTGTTGGCATGAAGGGGAATGAAGATTAGGAGGGAAAAGAACCTCCATGTAAACAACATGATTGATTTAAAAAATTAAGCGCTGAAAGGACAAGTCTGATCCTTTAAGTGCGTGTACCAAGGCTGGCTCTGAAATGGAATGCTTCCTCTTGGCTCACGTACAACTCCAATTTATGTCAGATAGTAAATACGCTAGAGGGTTTTCACTCATATTAGCTCTAATGCCCACACCATACCTGCAAAGTAACTACTATGCGGTTTTTCAGTCGGAAAAAAATGTTATTGTCAGAAAGGTCCAAGGCCAACTTATCCTTGAAGCAGGGCCCACAGAGAGCCTCGGGCCTATGAACCCTTCCGGAGCCATGAAAATGCTTCCACTCTTTTAAAATCAGAAGGAAAAAATGAATATGGCCCACCCCGGATGCATTCGTAAAATATAATTTTCATTATTTTTTAAATAGAGGAAGGGGTCTACTAAACCCAAAGTGCCTTAGGCCCAAGGTCACAGCAGCAAAGAACAGACAGGTAGGAGTCCAGGTCTGCCCCAGCTCTTTTGCAGAACACCCCTCAGCCTCTCAAAACCCTGGGTGTCTCTGAAGTTTCAGAATCCCTTCTTCATCAACTAATCTTTTTGAAAATGCATTTTTTTAATGCATGAATCGTGAAGCCAGAAAGGTCCCTTATAGGACCAAAAACCTTAGCGCACTTCAAAGACCAAGTGTTCTTAGCAAATATTAACATAAGCAGGCTCTAGGTGCTGCCTATTTCTAGAACACCCCGTGGAGGGCACTCAAAATGAATAAAGACTGAGTATCGCCTATTGCATCGCGAAGGTGGTCCCGGGATCCAATAACTGCACTAGAAGGACCTGGGATGCTCATTAAAAACACAGATTCCAGAGCCCACAGGATGCCTGCTGGACCGGCAGTGGTAGAGGCCGGAAAACTGCACTGGGAACCAGGGCCCCGGGGGAGTGTGACCTGCGGCCTGATGAAGGCCCAATGGTCAGGACTATATATGGGGACAAAGTACTTTTCAAATAGTTTTAACATATTCTGGATTTTCCCAGAGTGTCCTTATCATGTACAGTGAGGCTAGAATATGCTTTGTTTTGTTATGAACTTTTACACCAAGGTATTAACTATTAAAAAACCAAAACTGTAACGCTGATGACAAAGACGGTTCTGGACGATGAGTCACCAAGTTAAGGTAACCCTGTGTTTGCAGTTGAGACATGTACAGGTGATTCCACCAACAGATAAGGGATCTACGTGATTGCTTCATGTGGTCCTCTTATTAGGCTGGGCCCAAGCATTTACGTAATGAAATATCTATCTGATTATAGATTCCCTTCATTTCTCTTTACATTAGTTAGCAAATAGCATTATTTTTTGTTTTTGATTTTGAAATTGTGTGTGCTGTGCCAGCTATATGATCTACGACTTCTACGACATTCAAGGTGCAGGGACAAAATAATTGCTATTAAAGGCGATAGTGGGCCTTATAGCATTAAATTTGACTGCAAAAGATTCTGTATAAAATGACTCTCTGAAATTTTGCTAATCTCATAAGCAGGGGAGGGCCCTAAAGACATTCCCACCCACCCACTCACCCAAACACAAAAAGGAAACAGGAAAAAAAAGAGGGTTGGGCACTAGACGCTGGCGGTCTGAAGCACTCCTACCCAGGCAGGTGTTGGGCCCTGGGCCGGCCACAAGGTACAGGCTGAACAAGACAGCAATGAACATAAAATTCTGGCTAGCGGTTACTGGGGAGGAGGCAGGGATGGGAGTTACTGGCAAGTCCAAGCACTTGGGTTTGGTGGTTTCAAAGATATTCAATAATAATAACAATAATAATAATAATAATAATAATAATACCACCACCACCACCATGAAACTAGTTGCATGTATTCATTAGGATCAATCAGCTATTGTATTAATAATCATAGAAAGGAAAAGAATTAACTTAGGAACCCTAAACCCAGTCAGCTTGTATTACAAACAGCAAACTATGTATTAGCATGGAACAGTTTAAGCCTGAGTGGTAATTAGCTGCTTCTGGGAGGATGGGTAGCCGCTGTTCTCGTATTAAAAAAAGAAGACGAAGAAACAGGCACTTGGCGCGGGGAGCATGGCCTCCTGAGCAGTGTGTCAGACAGATAAAGAGGCCTGTGCCTGGCGGACACCAGTCCACCCTGGAAGACCGCTCAGTTTTCTCATTAGCATTGTGCAGCTGTTACTTCATTTGACAATAACACCCCCTGGGGGGATCTGACAAGCACAGGTCACCCTGAAGGTGGAAGGAGAAAAGATTCAAAGACAAATCATAAAAATGGTTTCACCCTGACCGGAGCTGTCATAGCTTGACTCTGCACGGCAGAAGACGGTGGCTTCTTTTCTTAGGGGCCTCCCGAGGCTTCGAGGGGCATTTGACTGCCTACTCTTCCCCCTCCCTCTCCATCATCCCATCTTTTCTCCTATTTGCTGGTTTACTAACAAAAAGAACTTGAAAAGGAAGACGCTTTTCAAACAGGAGAGAAAAAATAACTTGCTTATTATGGCCAAAGCATAAGAGAGGATTACAATATCCCACCCCCCACTCCACCATCTCAGAGAGCAGATGACCCCCTCTTGGGTGCTCCCAAAAGAACCACCTTTGTGTTCCCACTGCCCCCCCCCCAACCCCCAGCCGACCTGCATTTAATTATCACGTAACACTTTACTGTACCTATTGGCTCACAGGTCAACCTGCCTCAACTAGAGCAAACAGGTCCTAACAGCACTGAGACATCCTCTCCTACAGGAAACAGGCGTAAGATCAGGCACAAAGCAGGTCTTTAATAAAGGTAGCTGAACAAATAAACACAACAGATAAGCTCCCCAAAACTGAAGTGTAAATTTATTTTTTTCATTTGCGTTTGAAATCCAATGTAGCTTACGGAAAATCTAGACACCATCATAACTTAAGAGATCGTGGACGTGCGTCTTATTATGTTATATAACACATGATCTTTAAGTCTTTGTGAGCCCTGGTAGTAGTTTACAGGAACAGTAAAGGAGATAGAAAACTCTAGGCACAGCCCCCAGTGGGAAAGGAAAAGGGAGAGGAGGGGACAGAAAGAGAGCCATGGCACTGAAATGACAATGATTTGCTCTTGGCACATTTTATTCAATTTCCCTTTCTTCTCACTACACCAGAAAGAGTCAAGAAGAAGAATTAGTTAACAGCAACACCGGAACAGACAAAACAGGCAGAGTGGCCTGAACGTTCCTTCCACAACCGCGGCACGAGTCAAGACCATCACAAATTACAGCTTCTGCCGGGGCAGATAAAGACCTCGATTGTGTGGGATGAAAGTATTAAGGCTGTGAAGGCGGTCTGGTGCGTCTTTTCTAGGAAAGAAATAAAATTTAAAGCCTGGCCTTGGATCTCCAGCGTTCCACATGCGAGTACACAACCCAAAATGTCAGCACTATGGAAATGTGAGGCCATTTACGCAGCCTTACTAAGGTTGTGCTCTTTATTCCAACGACTTCTCGTTACACTTAAGGGAAACTCGAAACTCCTTACTCTGGTTACACGCAGACTATTAAGACCTGGCCCTCTGCTACCTCACCAGCCTCATTTCATCCCACTCTCCCCCAACCCCCCAAAAATGCCAGTGCGACACTGACCTCACACGGTCGTTGTACAGGCTTTCTCCTCTGCCTGGGAAATTCTCCCACCGCTGGCTGAGTCCTCACTCAACTCCTCATTCCAGTGTAGGGAATCAGGCTGTCCCCGACCATTTTGTGAAATGCACGCTCCTCTTTAACGCTCCCTCTCCTGCACAGGCAAATAACTATGTAAAATTATCCTATTTATTTTATTTACCAAAATACAAGCTCCACAACTGCAGGGTGCTCACTGCACCCTTGGAGATGAGAATAGCACCCAGTACACAGCAAGCGCTCGGCTACCCCCCGAATGAGTGAATACATGAAGAAAGGCTAATAGCCAAGAGGTGACGCACGCACTTGACCTACACCAAATGGACTTCACCTGATTACAATCAGGGGGTGAGGGTCAAAGAGTGGCTAAATAGAGAAAAGTGGAAAAAGAGACCAGTGGCACCACACACTGGCCATGACTGCCACGGGCCGCAAAGAGGAACTCGTCCCTGTAAAGGCAGCAACACTGCAGAGACCAGGGAAGTTTCCAGAAGGACTCACAGAGAGAGATGATGTCAGGGGTCCGACCAAACAGCTCTGTCTGAAGCATTCAGGCTGAAGGCTACAATCCCTCGACAGAAGAGCTGTCGAAACCCTTCAGGCATGACTATCAGCAGTATCCTTACCAAGGTCAGTCATCCACATGTTTCTGGAATATTTCCCCAAAGTTAGGACTTTCTCAGCCTTTACTGGGGGATTCAGCTAGAACAGTCATCATTATCCAAATTCAAAAAAAAAAACAAAACCCAAAAACTGCTATTTGCAAAAGGACTATATAACTGATTTTTAATTTCAAAGAAGAGATGGGAGGAAAATAAGTTCCTAGGTATTCTGGAAACATACTTCTAGTCAATGGCTTCAAGAGTCTAGTTGTGCACGAGGTGTTATTTTTGTCAGACCACTGAAGTTTCCAGCAGGCAAGGACCATTGTCAACCTTGCCACCTGCTCCACTTTCACATACAGAGAACCCAGGTACCCAATCAATACCTGCTCCCCTCAAACACCAACAGGACTGGTGAGTAACAGTGGAGAGGAGCCATTATGCAGGGGCATTTCCCCAGCAAAGGATTTCTGGGTATCCTTCCCAAAGCTGAAGGTTCAAATAGTATGGGAAGAGAAGAAGAAGCAAAGGATTCCAGGTCAACCCTATGACGAAAATCATGGGCGCTAGAGGAACAAAACAACAGAATGAATATTTGAGTGGTCAAACACTTGGGGAAAATCGTAGAACGTTGACATTCAAAGAGTTGTTGGAACAGCATGCAAAATAGGGTAAAAATTATTATGTTTTTCCGAAGAGAAATTTAATGCTCCATCCCCACAGAGTGAATGGAAGAACGAAATACAAGTTATTGTTTTTAGCAAAAAAAAAAAAAAAACCAGAGCAAGCAAACAAAATACAGCTGCAGCCGTCAGCCAGCCCTGAATCATCACCTTCCATCAAAGAATAGCCAGACAGTTCACAGGTGGCACAAAGGAAGAAGTGGCTTTCAGCCCACAGCTTTTCCCAATTCGCCCTGATTTGCTCCAAGACTCTAGACCCATTCTGTGAGATTTTGTCTTATGGGAGATACAAGCCTCTGAGTCCAATCAGGAAACAGGAAAACATGCTGCTCTCCCATGACAGCTTGAGGATGGGGGGCAAAGACGCGCCGTTAAGAAAGGACAGGAATTCAGTACACTTAGAATTTAATCAAATTATGTGCAAAAGATTTCCCTAAGAAACACTGGCTTAACGTAAACACTCCGGAATGGAGTTTAATGTTTACTTGAAAATCTATCACTGACTTTGGAAGATATGAAAGCATTTCTCTGAAATGATGCACATATAACATTTCCTGGTGTGCTAATTTTTACCTTCTGTTAACCAAAGTGTTTTAAGACAACTTAATATGCCATGAGAATACATTTTAAGGGAGTCAGGGAGCTTCACACAAATACCATTCATTTGAAAATAAACTTTTGTCTCTTTCATACTTGAGTGTCAGAAACAGCTCAGTGCCTAGCATTTACAAGTTAAGCTGTAGTATAAATCTCTCAACGGACGGGGAAATGTGGAATAGTTCCCAGGAGTAAGTGGTACATAGTAAAAGAACGGTTACAAAGCAGTGGTTCCCAAACCTGTCCCACCATCAAACCCACGTGGTGAAGGTGTTCTTCCTGGGCACATGCCTGAGAACCTGCTCCAGTCGGTCTACTCTGGCGGACTGCAGGGACATACAGATTTAATGAGCCCCTCCTCCAGGTGATGTGGAGCTCAAGGTAGGTCTGGGAGCAGCTGCGATAAGCAGTATATGGCAAGGGTGGGTTGGCTGTGCTCAGCCACAACAGCGGAACTCCAGATGCACAGGCTGTTTAGTACTGAAATACCCAAGAGGTCTTATTAACTCAACCACCCTGGAGGGAGGCCAGATGGCCCAAGAAAACCAACCTCATATCCAGCTGGACTCAGGAGCAAAAGGTGTCCTTCAGCAAACTTCCTGGACATTCCTACCACTTGCTTAGCAGGACTGAAGAATGCCAGGTCTGAAGGCTGGAAATGCTCAGATCAAGATGAGTGCGTGTCCAGCAGTACATTTGTATTGCCGACGATGGGGAAGGTCGGGGAGGGAGCTTGAGGCCGGCTAATAGGCTCAGAGAGCCTGGAGAGGCAGACAGGATAATGACGTTTTATTCTTCAGTAAAAAGAACTTGGAGAAACTAAGCTGTGGCTACCCTCCTTGGATAGACAGTGTTTAAAGAACCTTTCATTTCCAGTTACCAAAGCTTCAGCTACAGATGACATGGTCCAAATAAGGCTGTGTTGGGCTGCTATTGTACCCCCAAAGCCATTCTCCCCTTCACCCCCAGAGTCAGGACTGGAGCAGGGTACCAGCATCTCCTGCAGCAGGCGGCAAAGGGATCAAATCCTGCCCCCACACGACTTCTGGGCCATTGTCCCCCCACATCCTTCCTCCTTTCCTTCTCCCTGCCTCACCCTGGGCCACACAAGGGAGGGCAGCACTGGAGATGGTAGAGCGGCCCTATGGAAGCAGCCTGCGTCTCCGAGGCTTCAACAGACCTGAAGTGCCATTCTAGCTGGCTTTAACATGAGAGAAAATAAACTCTATCTTGTTTAACTACGGTTCCGGGTTCCTGTTAGAGCAGCTGCATATGTACCCTACTACCAAACGTTTCTTTTCTACTTGGAATAAGAACTTCTGATGGAAAAGCAATCCCTTCGTACTTCCCTTTTCCTGCTCTGCCCAGCAGTATGGCGGACATCATCGTCTTCAACTCCAAAGGAGAGCAAGTTATTATCAGGAAAGTCTAAAACCTCCCTTTAAGCCTAAACCTTGGGTTTGAAGTGCTAGACCCACTTGAAAACACAAGCTTTCCCCTTTTGGCCAATCAACGTCCCAATCTATCTTTTAAGGTGAATTTTCTACCAATGATCACCAAAGGAGTAAATTAGTCACAACTTTTAGAACAAGTCTCATCTATGCGATGACTGTACCCTCTGCCTGGAAGGCCCCTCCTGACCTAAAAAATTCCTCAACATCATAGCCAAGTTCAAATGTAAAAATGTCCCAACTTCTAAGGGCTTGGAGGACTTTTAAAAAAAATGTACTGAAGTACATTGTGATGTACCTGCCTGTTAACCCTCCCGTCTGCTGAGTTCTTGTCGGCAAGAACTGCTTACAATCGTGGCGTCCCTGGCCCCCACTGCCTGCGTCCCAGTACCTGGCAGACCAATAAACATTTGGTGAAATGATGTATGAAACTCTTAAACTAACTGTGCCATCTTATGAGTAAATAGTTTAAAATTCAAAGACAGAGCCTATGACCGAAGGTAATCTCCTTATAAATCCAACAAACAGAAGTATTCTCCTCACACTATTAGAGCTTACTTAGTCTATTAAGATAGGAGACACAACCTTTAAGGATAAGAGTGGAGCTAAAGATCCTTGACACTTACAAGCATCAACTATCACTTATCAGGAGCTGCACTTAATAGAAAAACAATTTTGCACCTAATAGAAAAACAATTAGCTAGTGCAGTATGAAATCTGAGCTGTCATATTTTTGAAATTATAATTTTGCTTTGAAAACATACCCTACATTGAATCAGAAAGAAAACACATACATTAAACAATGTTTTAAGAAGCTCCCTTAGATACTGTAGATATTTTTAACTTTAAGAGCTGAAGAAGAAAATAAAATTAGACACACACATCCCTTGCCACCTGAGCACCAGAACCAACAGCCTAAAATCTTTTCTTTTCAAAGATAAAGGAAAACATATCCTTTGAAATATCAAAGGTAGGTCCCGGGCCATAATTCCCAAGCACAAACCCAATCTAGATAAGTTCTATGCTCAGACAAAATTTCCACTTCTGCTAACTGCATATAGCTTGGCACAGGAGCTAAACAAATGTCTAACGAAAGGTTAAAGAACAATACAGAGCAATGAGAATATTCAACTATCAAAGACCATGCCCAGAGTAGCACAGAGGAGCCTGAGGGGAGCTATCTCCAATCATAAACTGAGAAAATGTTACTTTTAATTCTATGAGGATCATCATAACTGTTTATTGTGAAATTCCTCCAAAATAAAGCAAGTCATTCTTATTCTTAAAATCAAAGCATTTTAAAGGTGGAGGGGCCTTCAAGACCAATTGTTCTGGATACCCAGATATATTAAGTGACTTTGCTGAAGAACTCAAACCAGTTGCAGGCGCAGAGCAGCCTAGACTCCCCAGTCCTCAAAGAACCAACCCAGGGTCTTGGTCAGCACAGAACAGAGAAGAAAGGCTGCTCCTTACTACAAGCTACACACACAAAAAACCAGCTCTTGGATAGGAGATCATCCGGTCGAGTTCTAGACACACCCCACCCCCACCCCCACTAAGCTACCAAATACAACAAAGATTATGGATATTAAAAAGGCTCTCGGCAAACTTTACAATGTGATTCACTTAATGCTGTAGGCACTAGAAATTTAAAATGAATGAGGCTAAGGGAAACCCATTCCACAAGGAGTGCACTGTGAGTGAAGGGATCAGAGGCTACATATATAAATTATGAAACAACATGCTACAACCCATATTGGAGATAAGAACAGGGTATTATGGGACATTTCTGGCTCCATGGTTAAAATGTTTGGATCTTTCTTCCCTCTAATTTCTAGGGTTACTTTGAGAAAGTTATAATCTAACGTAAGTGGATAATAAAGTAAGAACTGTTATACACAATGCCCAGACTAAAATCAAAATGCTATTTTAGAACCTTTGAAAAGATAAATCCTTCTCCAAAACAGGAAATGCATACTTAAAACTTTTTTCCAAGGCAAGTTTAAAAATGTTGAGGGTGTTATATTTGTCAAAGGCTAAAAAGGGCTCGATTCTAATACAATATCTGCTAATTCAGATTCAAGTCCCCCTTTTGGGTGGGTGAAAAGCGAACCATACTGGTTTGGGAACCTGAGGAAATCCAAATTGTTGACCAAATATCCCAAAGGGTGTTTTAGTCACGGAGGTTAACAACCTCCATTATGTATGACACCAATGCCCACTGTGTCCTGGGGACATTTGAGATCAGAGACAATGAATATAAAGTAGACATGTGACCTTCACAGCCACAGCCACTAATAAAATACTGATGGACCTTAAGAGCCTGACGGACCCACTCGGATCATGGAGAAAAGACTCCTGGATATTGGCAAAGCAGCTCCCAACTTCAACTCTTTATTGACTTCCTAAGGTGAGGTTCTTACGGTAGCATGGACCATCTGAGCCACAAAATACCTATAACAGGGAGAGGCATAAATGCTCGCAGGAGATATTCCACCAGGGCCTTCCCCATGCAGAAAGTGAAGGAGAATTAAGGAACACTATCTCTAGGACTGCCTGGTGAAGGAGGCAGGGTTTCAGAAAAGGCCGAAGTGATTAGAGCAACCCTGACTCTCCATGTGTAGCCTGAGGGATCTACACCTTCTGGGAGAGGCAAATAATTTACATAGGTAGGACCAAAACTCTGGCATTCGAAACCACCCCTACCCCCCATCATTTATTTCATAGTCTGTAGAATAAATTGATTAGATTAATTCAAACATTTATTATTACTGTGCAGCACCCCAGACATCTTATCTTCAAGTTGGCTGAGTAACTACAGGATGGACAAACTTAACATTCTACTGTCTACCTCCTTGTTGCTGCTCAAGGTTGTAGAAAGAATTAGAGAGCCAGAATCCCAGGGAACATCATGTTGAAACTGGTATTTCAGTCATAAGCCCCATCCTTTCCCTTTCTGGCCTCCTTCACACTGATTCCTACACACATCCTGTTCCACCTTAGGCAGAAGAACTTTATTTTAAAGCTACCATTAGAGAGATAGCTCTGAGAAGAAATCTACTTTTCCCAGAAGTTGGCACAACATATGTTTACTTAGGGAGGCATATCTATACACTACTAATCAAACTAATTCAAACTACAGGAAGTTATCCCAGAGAGACGGTATCATCCCTTTCTCCTTCCTAGAATCAAAAGGTGGACAGAAAAAGAAACAAATGCAAATTGCCACTGGCACAGTTTCCTGCTTAAGGTGAACTGAATGATTCAAGAGCAACTCAAGGTTTTCAGCAAATGCCTATTCATTAACCCAGTAGGAGGTACAAAACCATCTGGCACCCGCATCCAGGAAGATGTATTGCTTAGGATCAATTCTGAACAGCAAGCAAGTTTATTTTTAACCTTTTCAAATTTTATGCACAAAACTACAAGGACATAAATGTCTGCATCAGGCATGCCAGGCAGGCTTAACAAAACTCAAAAACGGGATCCAAAAATGGGACCCAGCCGAAGTTAGCTTTTATCGAACTTGATTAAACAACGCCCTTCCGAATTTCGGAAATCCCAGTAAAACCCCCAGTGTCTCAGCTAGAAACTCTTTAAGAAACCACCAGGACTTGGAGCATGTGAGGGAGGTGAGGCTGCCCTGCATCCACATATGCCACAAGACTTGAGGGCGGGGGAAGGGGGTGGCTGCTCACATTCAAGCTGGGGCCTCGGAGTCTGGCTGGGCAGATGGGCTTGTCGGGCAGGGGCACCACAGCCCGGGCAACACGGTCAGTCAAACGGCGGGTGCTGGGAACGCCTGTAAGGTAGGCCCACTGCAGGGCTCTTCCCCTGTGGCTTGCTTCCTTAAAATTTCACATAACCAACCAGAATCTTCTTTCTCCATCGTCTTTTTCTAATAGAAACATAATACTCGATGGGTGCCAAAAATTTACTCAGTGCCAAATAACCAGAAAAGCAACAAAGAAATTTTAAAAATCGTTTATCATCCCACCACCTGCACATACTTACTATAAGATTGTATTATATTACACAAACCCACATACATGTATCACAAAATATTATACTTGCCTTCATATAGCCTGCTCTTAAATTTCATCACATTTTAAACACTTTCCCATGAGAATATTTTTGATCACAATGTAAAAGCTAAACAGTATTTCACTGCCTGTACATATCATGTTTTATTTAAATAATTCCACAGTATTAGGCATTTTATTCTTCTCCCAATTTTTCTGTATCAAAAAATAACACAACAATAAACTGTCTTTCACTCCTACCTTTGCAATTTCCTTAGAAGGAAGGAATTACCAAGTCACCCAGGGGGATTTCCAGGCTTTTGACACAGTAATCTTCCCACAATAATTTTCCAGAAAACTTGTATCAGTTTATATTCCCCACTAGCAACGCGTAAGAATGCCTATATACCCTACGCCCTCACCAAAGTTTCTATTATCTGTATTTTATCATCCCTTAAAAAAACATTTGCCAATCAGATAGGTGCAAATGACTACTGTTAATAAAAACCACAACCACAATTTTTATCAAGTACTTCCTTATGCACCAGGCATTGTTCTAAGTGATTCACATGTTTGAAGTAGGTCACAATAATCACATAAATGGGCATATCTGTTTTCCTGTGTCAAAAGGATTTGGGATCCAGCAATTCCACCTCTGGGTATGTACCCCAAAGAATTAAAAGTAAACACTGAAACATAATTGCACATCAAGTTCATGGCAGGGTAATTTACAATAACCGAAAGGTAAAAGCAACCCAAGTGTCCATCAGTGGATAAATAAACAAGATGTGGTGTACACATACAATTGAATATTAGCCTTAAAAAGGAAGAAAATTCTGTCTCATGCTACAACATGGATGTACCTTGAAGGCATTATTCTACATTGAAGAAGCCAGAGACAAAAGGACAAATATTGTGTGATTTTATTTACTTACCCAGAATAGATAGTCACAGAGACAGGGACTGGGGTGAGTGCGAGCTGTTGTTCAATGGGTACAGCTGGGAAACAGAAAATTCTGGAGAAGGATGGTGTGATGGTTGCACAGCAATGTGAATGTACTCAATGCCACTGAGTTGTACACTTAAAATGGTTAAAATGATGAATTTTATGATATATATATATGAAAATATATATATATTTCACCATAATAAAAAAAATGACTTAGAAGCAAACGGCTTATTTTGAGCTTTTCATCGAGTTAAGGTGCTTCAGCCACTTAAGCTCTAGTCAGATAAGCCCTTCTGGGTAATGTTACCTAACAGACATGGGGGGGGAAAGGGGGTGTGGGATACAAATGCTTAAGAAAAGGTGAAAAAGCCTCTGGAGATGCTCAATCTTTAATTGCAGGGACCAACTTATACTGTGAGGTTCATATTAGTGAGCAGCCTAGAATACAGAGAATCAAAGAGATGGACTATGAAGACCACAGTTTCTAAAGGAATCGAAGAACAAATGGAAACATCAGGTGGGCACTTACTAGTGACCACTGAGAACACCAGGTCTTACCACAAGCCTGCAGACCATCAGGCCACAGGTATTTGGTGGTCAAGAAGACGGCGTGCAGAAAGACTGCCCGTCCACCAGCCAGCACCCCGTGTCCATCCACGGCTTGCATGCACTTACGGAGAAGGATACCTCTAGGAGCCAGAAAGACAGCTGTGACCAGTCAGTGACTCACTGTATTCACACTGCGTCACAGAACAATTTCAAAGACATATTTTTGAAAGACTCGGATTCAGAAATTATTAAATAAAAGTGACCGTTTATTTAATAAAAGGTCACTATAAAATCCCAAAAGACTGCTTAATCGCCATGAGACTATATAAAGTTGTTCTAAAGAAAGAAAAGCTAGAGCTCTCGAGATATGTTACTGCCTAGGCATAAATCCAACCTGAGATCAGAGCAGAGTGACGATGCCAAGACAGGAGCTGGGGTCCCGTCCCAGGCCACCATCTTGTGTCTCGATCTTGATTATAATCCTCTACTGTATAGCAAAAAAATTGGTTGGCTTTGTCCCTTGTTCCTAACAGGGAGACTAAGTCCTTGAAAATTTCCATGTAATAGAAGTCATACAGTTACTCATGCGCCCCTTAGATCATACCTGAGTTTATGCTAAGAGATAAGAAGATTCATCTTGGGGGCTGATCATCAGAAAGTCCAACCCTGTGATCAGAGGGCTGGGGCTATGAGCCCGCCCAGTCTCGGGGAGAGGAAGGGCCTGGAGAGTGGGTTCGCCCACATGGCTGATGGCTCAGTCAGTCAGGGCTACATAATAAAAACCCAATAACGACTTTGCACACCAAGCCCAATGGAGCTTTCTATCAATAGTTGAATATAATGATGTTCCAGGAAGCTGACATACCCTAAGTCCCACAGGGAGCTCAGCATTTGGGTCGCTCAGACCTCACCCTCTGTGTCTCTACATTTGGATGGCCCTGACTGATATTCTTCAAAATAAAACTGTAATCAATAAGTGTAGTGCTTTTCTGAGTTCTGTGGGTCCTTCTAGTGAGTTATTGAACCTGAGGGACTCATGGGGACCCCTTGGATTTGTAGCCAGTCAGAAGTGCCAAAGGCCTGGGGACCCTACTTGCAGCTGACATTTGAAGTAGGGACAGTCTTGTTGGGGATCATACCCTTTAACTTACAGGATCCACACCACCTCCAGGCAGTTGGTAGCAGAACTGTATTGCAGTGCACTACCTGGTATCAGAACACTCGCCTCACACCTACATTTCCAGTTGATTGAAGTGCTGTGCCCTGGCTCAATACCCAGATCCAAGTAACATAACTTTTATCTGCTAAAGTTTACACCAGTTGCTAATGACTACAAAAGTTCCCCCAGTCAATAACAGTAGCTGAAATGTTTTGAGCAACTGCTATCCCAGACATCGTTCTGAGGCCTCCCACATGCATTAACTCAGTCCCTAAAGCAACCTCATCGGGCAGGTACTATTATCTTCCCCGTTTTATAGATGAGAGTGCTGAGGCACAGCGAGGCTAAGGAACTTCCCAAGGCCACAATGTAGAGGGGCCAGGATTCAGAATGCGCTCCTCTGTCTCTAGAGGCTACCCCTTAGCCATAAATCTAGAGCAAAAGCAGAGACAGCCGGGTGCCCAAGCTTCCGAGGGACAACGGTCACTGCTCTTCTCCATCCCCACACGCCCCTTCTCTCCAACCTTACTATGGTCACATGTTCATATCCTTGGGGAAGCATACGTGCTCTCTGATGTCACAATTAACCAATTCTGTGGCTTGGGAAAACTAATTTTGAGAGCATAGATAGCACTGGGGGAGATTAACTATTTCCCTGAAAGTCTTTTCCAACAAAAACACAATAGCTGGATGGGACAAGATATAAATGTAAGCAACGAATTTCACTGCAACAAATACATAGATTCAAAGTTGTCCCCTTTCGTCATCACCTCTGTCACCGCAGGTAGAACTTATCCATGGCTGACACCAATACCATCTTCCCTCACTTTTTTCCTATTATTTAAACTCTAAAGTGTTATGTATTTCTTCACTTTTATTAAATTGATATTACAGCTTGATGTTTTCAGTGTGTTTAGCACGGCAATTAGAACCTGAGGCACTCATAGCAATTTTTCAAATAGAAATTGTGTAATCAGGACATCAGCTGGTTGTCCTTCCGTTCCATGCGCTCCTTCAGTAAATATTCTGAGCATTCTAGGAACTGAGACTCAGCAATAAATATGAGAAAGTCCCTGCCTGCCACTGGGGCACCTGGATGGCAACGGGAAAGTCAAAGGAGTGACAAGCAAGTGTGTGTGTTTATGTGCCCATGTGTATCATTTCAGGAAAGAAGTGACATTTAAAAAAAATGAAGTATAGAGCATAGATCTGGGGGAAGTACAAGGACACGTGTGTGGTGGGTGTAAAATCAGTCACGGGAAAGGCAGAGGGAGATGAAGACAGAGAGAGGTCCAATCATTGGGAAATGAGGTACCCAACACCCATCACCATCCCCCTCCCCACACCTGAGCCTACGCCACTGTCACCTTACACAGGCCAGTAGTCATCACCCGACAGGCTATCTGATATCCATGTTTCCCCCCTTGCTTCTTATAGCCAGTTCTCCCCACAAGCTTGTCCTTTCAAAACCTACGTCAAGGGAAGTATGGTGTCAGTCCCTATGCTCTAGTATGTGAGGAATTGGTGACTGAAAGGTCTTCTGGCCTGGCCGGGGTGGAGTACTCAGCCCCCTTAGTGGAATTCAAGCCAAAGTAGTAAGTGGGGATCTCATGACTGATAGGGAAGTGGGGGCAGAGGGAGAGGAGAGCCTGGCCCTCTCAGCTGCCTTCAATATTTTCACGGTGGTCAAAGCCAACTTTTCCCCCTTTTCTCTGGGCAAGGGCTGTGGCTCCGAGGGCAGGTATGTGGTGAGTAACAAAGCCTGCTAACCTCGGGCCTGGGAAAGGGAATGTCCTTCTGAGGTGGCATTGTCACAACACAGCAGAGACTGGCAGGTGAAACTTTCGTGATGGACATCACTGTCCCATGTCTTCACAGGACACTTATCTCCTTTCTGCCCATAAGACTGAGCAAAACTCCCTTGTGCCCAGGCCCGTGGGGGATAATCCACGCAGAGTAACAACCACTCCACAAAAGGTCCATGCATTCCGGATGTGGTGGTACCTAGACCATCCACGCTGATCTGCTTAATTCTCCCATGTAGGCGGGGCGGGGGTTGAGGATTGTGTTTTAGAATCAGTCTTCTCTCTCCTTTTCTTTCCCCTAGGCTGGGAGCAAGGAGCCATGCTGTGTGAGCCATGGGCCTCAGGAAATGTACCTCTTCCTAATTCAGAAGTCCTCGAACTTGTGAAGGCAACAGAGCCCCTAACATCACAGGCTCTCCGGACACCCGGGCATCCTGCAACATAGAATCCCTTCTTCTGACTCAGAAACAATCCAACTGGAAGGACAGGGCATGTGTTGAGGGCAAAGGCCTCAGCACCACAGAAAATGCAGGAAATATTAAAAATGCACATCTCTCTGCTCTTCTACCAAATTTGGTTTTTCTTTGGTTATTCATTTCATGACCTGCTCAGCACTCACTGGCAAATAAGCCATTGCCAAAGACCAGGTTAGGGAAAGAAAGACCTGAGTTTGGAAAAGCTCTATCCCATCATTTAATTTCTTTTTCTGGGAACTGAATAAACACCACTATGATCTGATTCTAGGAGCCTTTAGTGGGCTGTAGTGATCATGTACAAATGACAGTTATTTTCCTTAAAGGATGATAATTAATATTGCCTTTACATAACCCATTTTTTTAAAAACTGATGTTTTCCTTCATCAGCAATCAACAGGGTAATCAGCATCACTGTCAGGAATGTTCTCTGAGAGATGAATGCTTTCATCAACACTTGCCCATACGAGAGACATTCCTATTTCAAAACCAAGGGGGTGGGACGGGGGAGTAACAGGGCACGGTCCTTACGCCACAGCGTTCTGGCATTCCCTTGCACCTGTCACAAAGACACAGGATGAGGTCCTGCCCCTACACTCAGGGCTTACTACAAATGACTAGGGTGCAAGGAAAACTCCCCCATGCCTCCACGCAGAAAGTGCTCGTCTTCCAGTCAGGCATTTCTGGGAACCCCCGTCAGGCACTGAGCATGTGATGATGACTAGACATGATCCCTGGCCTCCAACTGTAGGAGGGAGAGAGACGCATCCATACAGTAGAATATAATATAAAAATGCAATCCATCTATTGGGTTCAATAGGTATTTGTTAAGCGCCTATAGACGAAGGGCACTACTTTGGATGCTGGGCAAACACCAGGCCAGTGGACAAATGCAAGAGTACATGATAGACACAGGTAACACAGGAACACAGAAGAAACCCCTCTAACACAGAAGAAACTCCTCTCATCCTATCCCCGAGGGTCGAGGAAGAAAACTCTGGAAGGAGCCTTAAAAGATAAAAAGAGGGTATGGAGAAAGGCCTCCCCAGCAGAGAGAGAGCCCGTGAGAATGGAGAGGGGAACCACAAACAGTCCCACTCAAGGGCCCAGTTCCCCTGCATGCCTGGGCTGTACAGGAGGGGCCAAAGCGAGTCCCAGGTGGCAAGACAAGGTGACCAGGGATCTTTAATGACACAGCTACCTGTAGCTGAAAAGCTTTGAAGAGGCTGAAGCCCAGGACTGTCATGATCCAATTCCCATCTCCAATATAAGTTCCTAAACGGCTTCATTTGCAAACATTGCCTCTCCTGCATCAAAGTCTTAAAAATACAACAACAACGACAACAACAACAACAACAAAAAGGCAGATTATGCAAGTGGACACAAATAAGTTTCAAAGAATAAAGCATATAAGATTCTTTCCTGTTTTAATTAGAGAAGATAGTTAGACACCACTACAGGGAAGAAAGAAGAGAATGTTTTTCACAACCAAAAAATTAAGTGAGCAAAGACCAGCTGCCCAGAGACAAACATCCCTGACTTAACAATTCTGCTAGAACTGCTCCTTTTCATCTCTGCTGGAACCAACAGAAGTTGCGTGGCAAATGCTTTTCACATCCCATGTGGCCTGCTGCCACATAACACCTCGGTAGGAGCCACACCAGCTTCCCAACTTGGCCACCGCAGCTCACGGTAAGCCAGCCTCTGACAGATCCAGGAAGAAGTGAGAGTATATATTCTCACCACGGATGATGGTTGGAGAGGAGGTTATATTTTCTTAGTGACGATTTTACATTAATTTAACAGTTCAACATTCCCAAAGGCCTTCAAGCTGAGTACTAAATTTCCCCATAACTTGAAGGGTGATTTCAGATCCCCATGGCCCGGACTTCAACTAGGAAACCTCCCATCTATTCCATCACTATAGACAAGACATGCTGACTACTCAGAAAATGGTATTCTGAATACAATACATCGATGCAATAAGACTGCACTGCAATATTACGGTTTCCAACCCAAATGCAATTATAAGCTTCTATACGGTGTATCCAGCTCATTGACTACACTTTAAGCCTAGAAGCTACTCTAGCTGAAAATGAACTTGATTGCTTCAATACATACACAAATTCCAATTTAATTTCTGTACAATTATCTGCCTTCCAAATAAAATTCTATAGCCCAACAAGTAATACCGTAATTAGGTTGGTTGTGGTCTTTGTTACAGAAGCAAGCATTTTAGATGTTACTACTTGAAGGCCCAAGTTTCTGTTAGAGGCCACACATGAAACAGAGTGGGAATTTTTGTTCATCTACAGCTAAAATTGCAGAATGTTCACTTAACTCCAAAATTTTGGAATATTTCAAATGTTTCCAGCCAGAATCAAAACCCAGAGATGGATTAAACATCAGTCTTCTCTTTATGTACTGTATAATTAATTCCATTTATGTAACATCCAAAAACAGGCAAAACTGATCCGTGCTATTGGAATGGTCAGTGGTTACGCTTGGGACGGGGGTGAATGGAGATCTCCACAAAGGAGTTTCTGGGTACTGTTCACGTTGATTCTTGATCTGGGCACATTTACACAGGTGTGTTTGGCTGTGGCCATTCATCATGTTGCATACTAACAATGTATGCACTGTTCTTTATGTACAATTCAACAAAAATGTTTTAAAACATTCAGGTGGAAGGAAAAATTTGGCCACCCTCACAAAGACATTAATAGGTCAGAAATTCAATCCTATGTGGCATTTGAAAGAGCACAGCTTTTACACAAGACAGAAACCAGATCAACAGACATAACAAATTGCTTTCACTGGGCCTGCTTCCATTCTCGGTCATTCATTTTCCTCAAAGATCTCAGGCACCCTAACAGTGACACATCTAGCATGGGGACACATGGGGCAGGTCACTATTTAACATTCCCTCCCCTAAATGGCAAAATGATTTCCAGCAATGATCATGCAATAATCAAGCATCATTATATTCTTGACTAGTTTGAAAACAACCATTTGAAAAGAATGTCAATTTTAAAGTTACTTCTGAAATTCAGTAACACATTTCTTCTCTGAACTAAAGCATGCACTCATCAAACAGCATTACACCTAAGAGTTCCACTCTTGCATTGTTTTAAATTTTAATCACATAAAAACTCCAAATGGTCACACAGAGTAACAGAATTTAAGAATCTCCTGTTCCATTTCTTCATCTTAAACTGCACTATTATTGAAAAGCTCTAAACACAGAAATATGTTGTACTATATTCCTTGTACCATGTACCAAGGGTTCGAGGCATGAACTGCACCTAAAGCAAGCTCCAATTCTGAACTGTTAGGAACTTACTGTCAGTCAAATAGACGTGTATAGCTCAGTACACATGTGTCAGGGCCAACTGCATGACAGGGAGTTCTCCAAATTCATTTCTATGTAGAAAACAATGTTTATTAAAGGGTAAATTTAAAAGGTGTACTAATCTAAGAATTCAGAATTGCCCACACAGTGTGATAACAAAAAAGCAGCCCCGCCGAAGTTGGTTTTATGGTTTTACATACCACCTTGTGTCAGTACCTAGAGCGGGCCACTCCCAACCCCACCCATGCAGGCAGCTGCAGCTCAACCAGAAGCAAAAGAACCGGGCAAACGAAAGCCTTCCAAAAACACAAAATCAGTGTCAAGGTTCAGGTGAAAGCTTTCGTGTTTCACACATTAAAACAACTCTTCAGTTAATACTGAGGGGAGAGCAGGGTTTTTCAGCCTCAGCACTACTGCCTATTTGGGCCAAATACTCCTTTGTTGCAGGGCTGTCGTGTGCACTGTAGGATGTTTAGTAGCATTCCTGGGCTCTACCCACTACATGCCCTACCCCCATCCTCCACTCAAGATGTGACAAATGTCCCCCAGGAAGCAAACTCACTGTCAGTTGCAAATCACTGGGGTAGAGGTTAGAATGCCTTTGGAAGAGTATAGTAAGTCCTCAATGTGGTCGATAGGTTCTCTAAGCAAAACGATGTATAACAAAACTAATTTTAGCATAAGCCAATTGATAAAAATGGGAGTTAAGTTTCTACAGCAGCTCATCAAGATTATAACAAAACAACATTCAACAAAAGGAGGTTATTTGAGGATTTTCCAGGACTTGTTATACACCAGAAATAAGGTACAGTGATTGCCTTGCAGGGATGTCTTTGTTTTATATAGTACATTTATAATTCTTAATGTGTATATCTATTTCTTATTCAAGCACAAATTGAAATACAAAAGGAAACTAAAAGAAGGCAGGAACAATGTTTAAGTGACAAAGTATACCAATGACAAAGCCCCAGCAGCCCTCCAATTATTTTCTCTTTATTTTCTTACTTATTTTCAAATATTTCCCTAGCGAACACAAAAAAATTAACATTTTCCCAAAAAGTCATTTGAGCCCAAGGGAGATTTTCTATGAACCCGGGAATAAATGGTCTGTTTAAAGAAAATATTTCCCTACACACAATTCTAACTTCCCGTGGTTTCTCCAGGTCAGGGCAGGACAGAAGCAGCAGGAGCAAGCCACACAGTCCCCAGAGCCTCACCCAGCGGCAGCCTCGATACTGCAAGAGCCAGTATCACTACAGGGACTCAGAGACAGGAAGCCTGGGTGTGAGTCTCTGTTCTACCACTTTCTCATCCTGGGACTCTGACCAAATCGCAGCCTGCCAATGTGCCAGTTTTTATTTATGAAATGCAGGGTAATGATGCTGTGAGAACTTACGCATTCAAAACACATGGAGGTTTTCATACAAATGTCAAATATTGTTACCTTTATTGCAGGATTATACGCATCACAATTCTCAAGCAGAGATAACTGTTGGCTTTACCAACAGGAGTTTTAGCACAGAAAATAGCACTGGGGTTGACTCCAGCAGCATCGGCAGCAGCAGCAGCGGATTCAGAAGGGTGTAAAACAGTAGGAAACAGACATGAAAGGCAGTACAGCATGGAGGTGAAGAGGGAAGGGCGGGCAACCGCAGTGCCCCGGTTCTGATCCTGCTGGGTGACCTTGGGCAACTTGCTGGACTCGATAGGCCTCTCTCTATAAATTGGGAATAGTAGCGCAGTCTTTTTTTTTTTCTTTTATTCACGGTAGTTATATCCTATAAAGCCACCCCAGACACTGAATTAGCAAACGCTGAACCAGAGAAATACAGGGTTAGGTTCTTGCGAGCTTCTGGTCACAACACTTTTGTCAACTGATCAACATAGACACATGTTTTATACGTATTTCTGCGCTGATACCTTATTTAATATATACTGTTCATTCATTAACACGGAACTCACAGACACGACACTATAACTCAGGCTTGAATATGTCATCTCACGTGCATTTTCTACCTAAAGCACACCGCAGCCTTCTTACACTTAGGACCATTGGACAGCACTTTCGCACTATGCTTAGTAGTCATCAGAAACAGAGAAATCACTTTAAAAAAAAAAAAAAAAGCTCACAAATGCTTCCAAAGTGTCACTAATTAGACCACAAAGAGGACACACATTTACAGTATGAGATCTGAAACAAGACGGCAAAGAGTCAGCTTGTTCTACCTCAGTTGGGAACGTGCCCATCGGGCAATTCGGGTTTTCCTCTACTATGAGAGGTCACAAAAGCACTAGAACTACTGATTTTAGCATTACAAATAAATTTTAACACAAATCTGCAAATACAGAATCCACACATAACGGGAACTGACTACACCTGCCTCACAGAGTAGCTGTGATGATTCAGTGAATTAACAGGCACACCTCGGAGACACTGCAGATTCAGTTCCAATCAGCTACGCAATAAAGCAAGTATCAAAGTGAGTCGCACGATCTTTTTGGTTTCCCAATGTATGTGAAAGTTAGGTTTACACTAGACTGCATTCTATTGTGTGCAACAGCATTACGTCTAACAAAGCAACGTATATACATTAATTTAAAAATACTTTAGTGCTAAAAAATGCTAACTATCCTGTGAGCCTTCAGCCAGTTTTTAATCTTTTTGCTGGTGGAGGGTCTTGTTTTGATGTTGAAAAGCACAGGATCTACAAAGTACAATAAAACGAAGCACACTGCACAGATAAAGAATTACCTTCCTAGCACATAATGAGCACTCGACAAACGTTAGTTGTTACTGGGGAGTCAAATACAGGGTGGGGCAAAAGTAGGTTTACAGCTATTCATATGAAAAATAATAATTAATAAACAATAATATAAGAATAAACTCTTCATTTTTGTACACACACAACTGTAAACCCTCTTTTGCCCCACGCTGTACGTCAATAAAAAGAAATCACGGGGTGTAAAAGGCATAACAAAATTATAGAAAAAAGAACTTAGGTGGTGAAAGAGAACCACGGAGTAACAGAATTTTATGTATATTTATATATATATACATATACATACATACATATATATATACATATACATACATACATATATATACATATACATACATATATATATATATATATATATATATATATATATATGGCTTGAAGACATCAAAAATCAAAACTCAAAATTTCTTCCTAAAGCAATCTCTTACTCAGTCCAATCTGTTTCTCTTCTTTTCACCAAGAGGTTACACTCCCCGTGCCAACCACCTACCTCTTTGCTCTCGAATCCATTCTCTGCACACCTTGTCCTTTCTGCCAGGTATCAAAGGAAAGGACATGTCCCAAACACCCTTGCCCATTGCTTTCCCCACAGCTTGGCCCGCGGGGGGCACCAGCAGAAGCTGGGAGGGCAGGTACATAAGAGGCCAGGGACTCTCACCCTCTTTCCATCTGCCCAGGGTGCAGCTCCTTCCAGGGGACCCCATTTCCCATTTCTGATAATGCCCCTTACTGGCATCTCCCCTGAAGCCCTAGGGTGGGACATCTTCCTGTGGCTGCAAATCTCTGGGTTACCGCATACTTTGGGCATCTCACCTCTTCCATGCCCTACGTACCTGATTTTCAGTAGTAGATTCTCGGTCCAAAAATGCCTAGTCCCGTTCTTCTGACCGACATCCTACTAAATACTGGCTCCAGAAGAATGCTACACCCTGCAGTTCTGCCAAGAACCCCACCACACACCCGCACATACCCCTGCCACTCCCACAAATCTTGCCTCTCACTTTCTGATTCTCTGGTTTCTCCATCCTGAGAATCAATAAAGGTGCCTTTTTTTTTTTCAAATTCATTGCTGTAGGAAAAGTGTACTTATAAAAATATTAGGGCCACTTCAGCTTTTTATCAAGTCACACGACCTCCGCCACCCTCCAACAGGAGCTACTGGCTTCCCCTGCACCACTGGTGCCCTCCATGTAAATGTCATTTCTTTTTTGAAGGCTGGCATTACTCTCGACTCATAAATACCTTGATTTAAAAAAAAAAAATCCAAATGCGATCTATGGCACATGTCCAATTTACTCTCATAGTCGGCACTGGCCACTCCTGGCTGCTGACAGCGGCTGCGTAAGCTCTATCCATTAATTCTGAGGCAACTTCCATTCTCTTTTCTTTCCATTGCTCCGTAGCCCAGTGCATAAAAATGGAATGCCTGACTGTAATCAGGGGGAGGCATAAAAGAGGAATAAAGGACTTCACTTGGATAGAAGAATGCAACAGTGAACAAGATTCTGATAAGTGAGTCAGAGAAGGGGAGCAAGGGAGCTACGGTGAAAGCCTGCTGCTCACGGAATCCACGTTCCCTTCTCCTGGACACACAGCTAGATTGTGCCTCCCAGGGAGGCTTGGCCAGGTGCCTGAATTCTACGCAAGGGGAGATGAATGAGAAGTGACACGAACCCCTTCCAGGCCCAGCCAAAAATATCCTCCCATGCTGGCTCCTCCCCCTGTTCCCTACTTCCAGAGAGCCGGGATGAACAGTACAGCAGGTTGATCCCGGAGGGCCTATGTTCAAAAAGTCAGGCCTACTTAGTCACTAAGTGACTTCTTAAAAGGGGCCACACCCCCAACCCCCACTACCACCAGTCTAAAACTATGCACAAAGAAATAACTACATAGATAGATGGACAAACACAGACACACACAGAGGTCCATCTGTTATAGGTCACTAATGCAAGACATACACCTTTCAAATGAGCTGGTCAGACACCCAGTCAAGGCGGCCGAGGGGATACATAAAATAATCTCCAGCATGCTCCTTCCAGAAGGATTCCTAGAAGGAGACCCAGGGGGCCAGGGACTCAGGAATAAGCGCCTGTTGTCCTGGCCCTACATTTCCTGTCGGGCACAGCAGGACCATGCGGGCCGATCACCACTCTGTCGCATAAAAATGCAGGTTCGGAAAGGTCGGGGTTGGCCTCCCAGCGTATAGGACAGACACAGGGCTGAGACCCACATCCTCTAGGTCCGCGCTGCTCAAAGCGGGGAGAGGGCGCACCAGGGGCGGGGCGAGTCCACAAAGCGTTTCTGGTCCGTGAAGAAAGAAGCGCCAAATCGAGAGTGAGTGTTCTGGGAAATTTTATAACAACTTGATAGGGTAATTTTATGTTTTGAATCTAATAATAAAATTAAAGTCTCGTTATTTTGAACTCTCTTGTTCTTTCATTACACTTCTCTAGTGATTGGTTTTCTAAGCCACCAGACCACGATGGCTTAGAACTTTTCAAAACTGTTCAGTTTCTGCAAGCACCTCGAGTCCCCAGACTTTGGCTAAATTCCCAAGGCGACTGCGCCCCCTTTCCCAATCCTTCGTGCCTCACCCTCATCCGGGCTCCCCTCAGTCCTCCTGGCTCAGCAACTCCCTCTACCCTTCCTTTCACGGTGGTGTTCCTCATTACATAGGTGGTGATAAACTCTCCGCGGGCCCCTCCGATGTGTGAGCCGTGGGCACTGATTCCTGTAAGCCGGCTTGAGGTTCAGACCAAAACAATGAGTTAAGTGAATCATCAGTCATCCATCAACACAGCTAAAATAACACGGGCTCTGGTCCAAGAAAATGGCCATGGTGAAGACTAGAAACCTGTCAATGGGCCTTACCTACGTTAATTAACCTTAGGGGGAGCCTCGGCCTGCCCAACAGATGCTGTCTATCCATCATCCTAAACCTGAAAGGTGATGTGAAATGGCCCGCACCCCCCTCCTCCAGGGAGAGAAACGCACATGGAGAAATCCCATGCTGGCCTGGGGAGAAACGAACAGTCACTTAGAAAGCGAGTTGCCTGTGTGTGGCATCAAGTATGATGAAGTGTTATGGGAAGAGAATGAGATGTGGTGATGGCGTTAGCCCTGCTGAGCGGCACTGGCTGAACTGCCCTTTATAAGGGAGTCCTGAACTAGCTGGAGAGAAGGGCTGAAACACACAATGACATAACAGAAGGAACAAAGAAAACCGGAGGTAAGGGCGGACCCACGTAGCACCAACCCGCCTCAGAGGGTGGGTACGCCGCGGCTTGGTGTAGGTCCGGGTTCCAGGTAGACTTCATTTTTTAGAATTTAGAGGGACAAAAGGACAGTCACTTTAACATAATCTCACATAAGCATCTTTTACAAAGATGTGTGATTAATGAGATCAGAAAGGCAGGGACTCTAGGGGTAAGTACGTGAGCGTTTCAGTAAGTCTCTGCGCTTGTGTGGATATCGCTTGTCTGGATATTTGAAATATTTTAAAATTCTTAAAAATTATTTTCAAGTAAAGCCAGAGAACAGATGCAAGATGTTGTTTTGAACCCTCGTGCCACGAACTGGGAATTCTGATTAGATCCAGTCCAAACCGGGCAAGCCTGAGAAGACAGCTGCTCTGCGGCTCCACATCTGGCCTGGTGACAGGGTAAGTGGTTCTCCACAGCCCCGCCCCCTGCCCCTGCGGTTCTACCTTTCGCCTTTCCCTTGGGCCACGAGGGAAGCGGGACTTACTCTGCCATGCTCCTATATCAGTAGTGGGCAGTGGCTATCTGGCGTACAGTCTTACAGGCTCCAAGGCATTTCTTGGGCTCTGAGAAAAAGGACTCAGACGGGGTACCAACATGCACCACAGGCAAAGGGCCAGGAAGATGACAAACATTCCTCAGCTGACAATCTTCCCGAAGCCTGTGGCCACCATCAAGCTGGCTCAAGAGCTTGTTCCTGCCCACTCGTGCCTGGCAAACTCTGCACTGGACACAGCTGCACAGCACACAGGCAAGGTCAAGCACTGACATTTCGTAAAATGTGACTAACACCCTGAAAACCATAGGTGGGAATCTGAGCACAGGCAGAGAAACTGTTCCATTTTAATCACTTCTAAGGCTTGTTGTCTAAATCCTAAACTCTGTTACACCTCTTCCAAGATTATTCATCTTTGACATCATCAGGAAAATGTAATTAACTTAAATCCCATAATCTGCATTTGTTGATTAATGTATTTTAATGTCAGCACCGCCAGGATAAAAATATAGTCATACGCCCCAGCCAGGTGGCTTAGTTGGTTGGAGCACCGTCCCTGGCATCCAAAGGTTGCAGGTTCAATCCCTGGTCAGGACATATACCTGAGTTGCAGGTTTGATCCCTGGTGGGGGCACATGCAGAGGTGGCTGATCAATGTTTCTCTCTCACACTGATGTTTCTCTCCCCCCCACCTCTCCCTCTCTCTCTCTCTCTCTCTTTCTTTTTTCTCCCAACACCCTTTCTCTCTCTAAAACCAGTGTACATATCCTCAGGTAAGGATTAAAAAAAGTTTAAAATGTCATAGTGCAATGTATTACATGTTCATGGTGATGCTCATGCAAACTAACCTATTGTACTGCCAGTTGTATGAAAGTACAACACATACAATTATGTATAGTACATAATATTTGAAAAGTGGCTGGTCTATATATTTACCATCCTTTGTATTGTTAATTTGGAGTGCACTCATTCTAGCTATAAAACAGTGTGCCGTGTTATGCCGGCAGTATGCTGTTTATCGTGTCTCTCGACTGCATCATTTTCTTTTGTGCTGTCTTTAGTCTCTTATTGTTTTATACAATAATGTGCTATACAAGCTTGTACCCTAGGAGCAACAGGCTAGACCACCTAGGTTTGCGCAGTCCACTCTGTGATGTTTGCACAAGGACAAAATCACCTACCAATGCATTTCTCAGAATGCATCCTCATCATTAAGTGACACATGACTGTAAAATGAAATCAACTTTTTCTACACCTTTCCTTCTTTACACTCATTTGTCCAGCTCATCACGATGCCACGGGCCAGGTTCTGCGCTGGCCACTGGCGGTGCGAAGGGCAGTAGGGCCAGTCCTAGCCCTCGGAAAATCTGAAGTCCAGATAGAACCACAGTCAATGAAATGTATTCCAATTTCACTCTCCCTTTCTCCACTTTCTTTGTTAGTATATGTTTACATGATCTACTGGGGTAGGTTTGGTTTTAATGTTACTTTTTCCTGTGAACACTGCGTCTTTCTCTTTTAGTCATGCGTCCAAAGTGAAGCTTAGAAACTGGTTCTTTCCGAAATTAAGGCATAAAAGACTAGGTACAGGATCTACCAGCCCATGTGAGGAACACTTTCTGACATCAATTTTCTGACACCAATCACCACAGGCTCTATAGTAATCAGAGGTAAAGAGTCATTTGTTCTTTGAAACCAATAATCTTCCTGGTATAAACTGACTCACATGGTTCCACACGAACCTAAGCACACAGCCAGGAAAACTTCTTCCTATCTAAATCAGAAGGTAATTTTACAATATGGGGGGATAGAGAGCAGCTTCTCTGACTTCTAGAAGACCCAACTCTTTCCAATCTCCTGGGAGTTGCCAAAGTGTGCAGAGGCCATGTGCTTTATGTTCTGAAGGCTATTTAAAGGATTATAGGGAACGCAAAATCATCTGTGATGCGGCTTTCAAGTTTTAAATGTCAATGACAGCCAAGTCTGCTACGTTGGGAACTCTTCCAACAACAGGTTGACAACAACCCAGTTTAATCAGTCTGGAGGAGGCTGAAAGACAGCTGCTCTTTCAGTAGTTATTCCTAAAGGAGCCAAGAGGCCTCTCCAAAGGCAGCTAGGTATGGCGTGCTGAAGGGGGAAGGTGACAACATATTTGGTGGCAGACAGACAGAGCCCAGGAGTGCCGCACGCCACCAGCATGTCTGCCTGCTCTGTGAGGCCTGTCAGCCACACACAGTGTAGAGCTGAGAGCAGGAGGGGGGTGCAGGTACTACCATAAAACAACCCAGGGCACAGGAAAGGCAGAAAGATGCTCATCCTTCCCACAGCATAAGCTAGAGCAACTAGGTGTCAGGGACCAGAGATCCAGCTCCGAGTCGGTAGGATGTCAGCCTGTGACCGCCAGCTGTCATGCCTGACAACTCCCGGAGAGCAGTGAACAAACGTCCCTATCTGCCACCACTAAACTAATTTCAGAACAGACCCTTGAAGGTAAATTGTTCAGTTGGCCAGTCTCTGAAATCAAGTTCCATTTCCATTAAGTGCTGTGTTTGGTGTTTGCATTTGGGGGAGCAGGGGGAGGGGAAATGGCTTAAATATGCTGGTTGCATCTCAGACAAAAATCCCTCATCTTTAGAGATCGAAATCCCTTTGAGGTTCTGAAAAAGACACTTCCTGTATTTCTGGTTTCTTCCAGCAGGACAAACTCTCAAGGTGACAGCTAGAGAGCAGCCTCTGATAAAAGTCACATGGTCACATAATTCTCTAGCTCGAACATTAAGGCTTTCTTTCATATCAGACATTCGTCTGCTTATGAGTTGCTGGAAGTTTTTAATCCTCTGATATTGTTAGAGACAAAGTTTGTTCAAAGACTCACACACATAAAAGAAACAAGAATTAGGAATATTTAATGTTTCATTCTGTTGGTCCCATAACCTTCACACCTAAATCCTATCAGCCTGTGATATCCAAATATTCTGCTCCCAAGCTGAACGTCTCATTTACCAAGATAACTCTCAAGGGTATTCTGAGCAGTGGTTTCAAGTGTTACGGACTATTCAGACAGGTAAATAAGGAAGTATTTAGCAAACGGCTCCCTCCAAAAAGTACGTTCATGACTGAGGACTTGAGGGAAACCTAGTTATACAGACACAGTTCAGGGATTGTGCAACCGTTAGGAGTCACACCCCAGTTCCCTGCCTTTCCTTAGGTCCATATTCACGATCTTCTGTGGTCTGGGTTGGGCTGCCCTGATGGGGCCAGCCCTTCCATGTAAGAGTACCTAGCCACAATCAAGATCAATAAATGTGTGTTTGATGATGGCTGCATAAAGTAACAAATGGCCCCCTGCCCCAGTTGCTTTCCTAATTCTAGACAGATGAAATATCCTTGCCCCATTATCCCAAAAGATCAAGTCCACAGGCTTTAACCAGATAGCCGGAGCTGTCCCCTCAGGATTGGGTTGCACTGGTAGACTACAGTGTCTGTATTTTATGGTTCCAAATGCTAACATCTGAGTCAACTACTTGATCCTCTCCCGTCCAGGGTCAAATATCCCAGATCTGGGCTTAGCCGTGTAAATATTTGCTTACTACAGTACTTACGTGGCCCCAGTGATCCTCCGTCGATTCCCACTTTAGAACAGTGATCACTCCTGAAATCACAAGGATGGAGACATTTTTAAGTTTCTCCTCTTTAAAGACTTGATTCATTGCAAACAGGCTGTCAAAAAGCTTCTATGAACCTTGCTTCTTCCATTCTGGAACCCAAGTGACTTTTAAGATACTCTCTCACCCCAAAAAAGGATGCCTAAAAATAGCTAGGTGGGGGGCCCTATCGTTTCAAACATCTAGAGGCATTTGTCTAAAAACTTGTATTACCTCTCTTGCTAGGATCCAAATCCATCCATTATTAGTTCTGCAGGAGCAAGGCTGCATTTGGCAAAGACGGAGCATCTGCACAGAAGTGCTCTTTGTTCCAAGTCTCAGGAGGCATTAAACCAAAGCTTTTACCAATCCTAAAGCTTTCCAGACTCAACTACATTAATATATATACACACAGTCCTAAGTGTATGTATCCACACAATTTTAACAATGAATAACCCTATTACAAAAAACTAAGGAGTTTGCAATATGAGATAAAGCCAACTGAAATACATGCCTGTTCATTCAAATATAACAGATTACTTACAGTCACTTTACCTTGAAGAATAAAACCCCAAAAAGCAATGGAAAGCCATTTTAGAAATATATCTACTCTGTGTTTCTCTATAGCTAATATTTTCCCTCTATAAAACACCTTTATAAAAGAAAAGGGTGGGGGGAGAAACATATCCTTTAACACATGCATACAGTATTTCTGATATTTGTGAAATCTAACAGCAGAGAATTATAAAACTGAAAGAGTTCAATAGGGAGGGAAGCAAGGAGAGAGAGGAAGAGGAGGAGGGAGGAAAAAAATAAAGACCATGCTGCACAGACCCATCTGCAAGTGGACTGCCCACAGGTCTTCTAAGACTAACCAAGTGGTCTACCTTCTATTTGCGAACCTCATGTAAGAACATGTACCATTTTCTCCTGGAAAATGTCTGAGATAGTTTTGTTATTTTTAATCCAACCACACCAATTCCCTCCTTATATGGTCTGTGGCATATAACTACTCTTCACAGCATTAACATTTTTGTCTGTGTCAACAATCTCTGAGCAATTCCAGAGGGTGGCAAACTTGGGCAACTTGGGAAAGCGGACTCAACTCTCAGTCACTCCAAATCCGCTGTTTCCATAAAACAGTCTGCCCTCAATAAATGCTTACTAAAGAGGGATGGAAGGCTGGAAGGAACTGAGTCAATGCCAGTGAGCAACGTGGCTGTCTTTTTACGCCAACTTCTGTTTCAGACAGCTTTGAGGTAAAAGGTTGATTTTTGAAACTAGATTATCATGATACAGAAAAAGCTGCTAACTCCAATAAGTCCAATCATCAAGATGTAGTTTGACAAAACAGAAACACACTTATAGATACAAAGAACAGAATGATGGTTGTTAGAGGGGAGGGGGCTGGGAAGTGGGGTAAAAACGGTGAAGGGATTGAGAAGTACAGGTTGGAAGTTACAAAATAATAACGGGGCTATAAAGCACAGAACAGGAATTATGGTCAATAATACTCTGATAACTATGCATATTGCCTTCTGGGCGTTGGAAATATCAGGGGAAACACTCTGTAAAGCACACGACTGCCTGACCGCTATGCTGCGCACCTGAAACTCATATAAAATAATATTGAATGTTAAAAGTAATTTTAAAACTCTGGAAAAAACAAAAAATGAAGGATTCTGGTCAAGATGGAGGTATAAGTACATATGCTTTGCTTCCTCACACAACCAAAAGGATAACAACCGATTTAAAAACAAAAAACCACCAGAACTGCCAGAAAATTGAACTGTTTGGAAGTCCAACAACCAAGGAGTTAAGGCAGAAACATTCTCCCAGACTCATAGGAGGGGAGGAGACAGGCAGCCGAGGTGGAAAGGACACAAGGTAAGGCGGTGGTTGGTGGACCAGGTAGGCAAGGCAGCAGCTGGCAGGCCAGGCGGTCCCACATTTGCATGCAGGCAAACCAGGAGGAAAAACTGGGGAGCAAGATAGACCATGCATGCCAAGGTTGCAGTGCCGGGAAAGAAAGCTTCAAAACCTCTGCCTGTAAAAACTTGGGGGTGTTGTGGAGGTGGGAGAAACTGTCAGTCTCATGGGAGAGTCCGCTGGAGAACACACACAGCCCACCCATCCAGGAATCAACACCAGAAGGGCTCAACTTGCTTGTGGGTAGCAGGGGAAGTCACTGAAAGTGGGGTGAGAGCTGAGCAAGCAGCATTGCTCCCTTTTTGACCACTCCCCCACATATAGCACCACAACGCAGGAAAGTGGGTTGCCCTGCCCTGGCAAGTGCCTAAGGCTCCGCCCATTACACCATAACAGGTGCACCTAGGTAAAGAAACATGGTACCAAGGAAAGAACAGATTAAAACTCCAGAAAAACAACTAGGCGATGAGGAGATAGTCAATCTATCAGATGCAAAGTTCAAAACACTGGTAATCAGGATATGCAAAGGCATGGCTGAGTACGGACACAAAATAGAGGAAGAAGTGAAGGCTATGCAAAGTGAAATATAGAAAAATATACAGGGAACCAACAGTAAAGGGAAGGAAACTGGGACTCAAAGCAATGATTTGGAACAGAAGGAGGAAATAAACATCCAACTGGAACAGAATGAAGGAACAAGAATTCAAAAAAATGAGGAGAGACTTAGGAACCTCTGGGACAACTTTAAACATTCCAACATCCGAATCATAGGGATGCCCAAAGAAGAAGAGGAAGAGTAAGAAATCGAAAGCTTATTTGAACAAATAATGAAGGAGAACTTCCCCAATCTGGCAAAGGAAATAGACATGCAAGTCCAGGAAGCTGAGAGAGTCCCAAATAGTTGGACCCAAGGAGGAACACACCAAGACATATGGTAATTAAATTACTCACGATTAAAGATAAGGAGAGAATCTTCAAAACAGCAAAAGAAAAGGAGAGTTAGCCACAACGGGGTTCCCATAAGACTATCAGCTGATTTCTCAAAAGAAACTTTGCAAACAAGAAGGGGCTGGAAAGAAGTATTCAAAGTGATGAAAAGCAAGGACCTACATTCAAGATTATGCTATTCAGCAAAGCTATTACTTAGAATGGAAGACAGATAAAGTGCTTTCCAGATAAGGTCAAGTTAAATAAGGAGTTCATCGGCAGTACGCCCTCATTATATGAAATATTAAAGGGACTTATATAAGAAAAAGAAGATCAAAACTATGAACAGTAAAATGACGACAAAGTCACAACTATCAACAACTGAACCTAAAAAAACAAAACAAAAACAAACTAAGGAAACAACTAGAACAGGAACAGAATCACAGAAAGGGAAATCATGTGGAGGGTTATCAGCGGGGTGGAGGAAGGGTGAGAATGCGGGGAAGGTACAGGGAATCAAAGCATAAATGGTAGGTACAAAATAGACAGGAGAAGGTTAAGAATGGTACAGGAAATGGAGAATCCAAAGAACTTACACGCACGACCCACAGACATGAACTAAAGGGGAATGCTGGAGGGAAGTGGCGTGCTGGGCAGAAGGGGATAAGGGGAGAAAAAAAATAGGACGACTGGAATAGCATAATCAATAAAATCGACTTAAAAAAACTATGAAAAAATATACTTTAAAAAAGATTTTGAAAATAAAATCCTAAGCATCTCAGTCAACATCAAAAACACCTCATTCATCTGTAGTGGTATAGGCTAATAAAATGAATACACACGTGCCTCAGGTCTATGTAATATCAACTTATACTTTCAGTGTTTTTATTCCTTTTAGACTTTCAGTGCTTTTCTTCAGTGCTGTATGTTTTCATAGACATCTCATTTGGCACTTTATCTGGCAATTTTCCTTAGGAGTCCTGGGATCAAGTGCAGGGGCAGTAGGTGGCATGAATCACACCAGTAGTGACAACTGTAAGATTCAAAAAATGTTCACGGTGTGCCAAAAAAGAAAGTTCATTACCCTTCACCTCCTCCGATGCTTTCAAACCTGGATTTGTTTTTCTTTAATAATACACTAATTAAGAACTCAATCTTGATATTACCTTAAGAATCAGACAAGCTACTCCCTGAGTCATAGGAAAACTATTATGTGACCCTTGGCTGTATACATCAGCAAAATTCGTGGTCTCCAAGGAACCAAAGGCCATTCATTTCTATCCTCAGCAAAGCTTTGCTACCCAACTAATCTAAATATCATTTCCTGCAGAGACAAGGATACAATGTTAATGAAAGTTTATAGACATTTATAGCCATGTCTATAGATTTAAAAAATGCTGGAGGAAGTCCTTTCTCCCTCCTAATTTTCAAAAGAGCATCACTGTAGCTTTCATCAAGATTTCACTCAAAAGTATCCTTTCTGGGGATCAGCATGTCCCCTCAACCTCTTCTTGGGCTTCCGTTTTGATTTTCCCCCCCTTTCTTAATTATACCAAAACTGTGAAAGCATTCGTAAACAGATATCGTGGGAATGCAATTCAATCTAGAAAAAAGACGAGGCAGCTATGACAGGGGACAGACAGTGAAAGAGAAGCTAGAGGAATCCCATTTTCAACAAACATTTTTGACTCCTTCATTTTATATTTTGGATAAAAGATACTGCGGGTGGCCCATAAAGTAGCCTAATGACCAGTTCTGCATTCCAGGGTGGATTCTGTTAGAAATCTGAGTTTCTAATCGGAGTTTGCATTTGAGTTTCTCGCCTATACCCCTCACCCCCCTTTCAAAGCACCTCTGAAAGGGGACAATGATAAAGCAAGCGTGTCCAAGGGCCAGCCCTGCAGTGTCTACTCACATGCAGTGTCATGTGAAGACACATGGTGGCCAGTTCTAAACCCGTGCGCCTCACACTTCCCCACGCCCCCTCCTGCCCTTCAGCACTGCAATCTGTTAGGTTGATTCCTTTTCATTTACATTCAAGCTTCCATCCTCTTAGCCCCTATGGACATGTCTCAACAAATAGAGAATCTCAGAATCTTGATGCAAAAACAACCACGGACATGACTCAAAGCAGGCTTTCCTAACTCCTTCTTTTCCACAGCCTAATAAGCAAAGGTGGCTCACTGAGAACACCCAAGCTGTCCCATACTTATTAACATAAGAAAATAGTTGAAGAGATTCTAAAATATCTTTATGTCGAGAGGTAAGATTTCACATGATAAGATCGCCTACTGGTAGTCACTAGAACTTAAATCGTGGCCATATTCATAATCTTTAACTTAATCTTCCTTATTGAACATCAGGTGGTCACATAGAAAAAGACCCCATAATTACAATATGGGCTTCATTCAGTTTGCATCTTATGTTGGTCAGAGCAGCTAAATGTACCATATAGTGAAATTCTGCCTAGTTACAAAGATCTAGAGTGGTCCTTGACATCAGAACTTACACAATCTTAACCTTAAATATGTTCAGTTTCATCACAGTTCAAACTTTCTCACACCTGTCCATTTCAGTGAGGTCTCTCATCAAGCTTCCACTGAAAGCTTCCCAAAATATATAATCAAATCTAAATCTATCCCATATTGCTGACACTGCCTGGACTCAAATACCCTCAAAGACCATGAAGGCAGCCAAGTGCCTCTCCAAGCCTCTGTCTTCCTGTGCTTACATCAGAGGTAATCAGAGTGCGTCAGTTAGGAACGATGGTGGGATTCATGAATTAACGCAACAGATCCCAAGTGTACGGCTGCCACATCAGAGTGGTAGCAAGGGATTATTATTGGGGTAGCTGCTGCTAAGAGAGGATAATAAATTAATGGCGCAATAAAAGGACAGTTCTAGAACCAGAAGCGTGGAACCACAGCCACTGGGGGTGCCCAATGTGCTATATTTTCATTTTGCTGGCAGTAGTTTTATAAGTTAGGTGTCACAATGACAACGATTTAGTGCCTCAGGACCTAGAATACCCTCACTTAAAATGATGGTCCCCAGGTAAAGTGTGTTTGATTTACAAATGAGAAAAAAAAGTATTCAAACTTTGTGATTTCCAAATTCATCACTTGCTTGGGTTATAGAGATAATACTTGTAGCCAACAAAGTTCATCCAAGATTTTACCAAGATGGCAAATGACAGAGGGCCAGGAGTGCTGGGAAACCGGTTATCTAGGTTGCAACTGTTTTTAATGGTCATTTACAATGTCACAAAGAGCAAATCCCCGTTACAAAACTTGCACACCACCTCATGCAAAATTTGGTATTTTCATTAAAATTATTTTAACAGATGCTAGGTAGGGAATTAATCTCAAAATTCTCTTTCTGGAACCATCCCCAAGTTATACCTCGTCTGTCCCTTAGCCCAGCGGTTCCCGTTGTGCAGTTCCTGAATGAGCAACATGAAAATCATCTGGGAAGTTGTGATACAAAATCTCAGATCTCCACACACCCCTGAGCTAAGCCAGCAAACTGAACAAGCCCTCCAGAAGATTCTGAGGCACGCTTAAGTTTAAGAACCACGGCCAACAGGCCAGTAACACGTGGACTGGGACATCGCTTTGGACAGCTCTTTTCCTTAAAATACGATCTGGCATTTTCCTATTCCTTAAAAACCTGCTATAGGATGATGTCAGCTGTTCCTTTCTATTTTTAAATCCTCATGATGAGGTTGAGGATGATTCATTCCGCACCTTATGTGATCACTTAAATAAAATAGTAAGGCTCCTTTTCTCCTGTCTCTAATGGAAGGTGACTGCTGCTTGTCACTTCTGATGTAATTACAAGAATGATTCAGTAACAAAAGTTTGTCCTTTATCAACCTCAGCAAAAGCGGTAAGAGAGTTGTAATTGTGATGCTCCCTTCTTTTCCATAATGTATTCATAATGTATCCCTTGAAACTAATCATATCACATGTCATAACAAGGAAACACAGAACCCCGATCAAATTTAGTTTATTGTAAACAGAGATCAAAACTACAAGTGTTTGGGTAAACCTTTTTCAACTGACAGGAAACAAGTATGCACTAACGATTTGGCTTTATCTCATTTATCTCAGAGAAATATGAAAAAATTGATTTACTGCTTACTATGGGTCCTACGGTGATCTCACAATACTTGAAGGGTCTTATCACCAGATACCGCCCACCATCTAATTATCAAAGCAGGAAGCATTAAGATGCATTTCTTAAATAATAAATAACCCTTCTCTATACCTTTAATTTGTTGAAGTATGTCTTAATTCGGAGAAGTTAATTTCATACCTGCTGTGAAATCTCCTGATAAATTGTGAATACCAACATATTATTAATTTCTCTTTCCTTTTTGATTAATTTCATACTTATGCTGGGTAAGAAAGGTGAGATTAATGATGTCTGGAGAACAATGTTCAGTTCTTGTAAGATACTAAATCAACCTCAAGTGTTCAAGTAAACAGAGCCTAGATAAGGAAATAATAATGTAATCATCTCTAGGAGGTGTCCAAGATGCCATGCAAATAAATGCCCAGAAACCCAGAAAGTGCTTAAGCTGTAAATTCCAGTGAATACTCTTCTGGGACAGGAGACCGAAAGCTGGAATTTGGAAAAGCACAATATGCAAAGCTAAACCTGTCCCCTTATCACTGACTGAAGAGATGGGTTGGTTTATCACTACATTCTCAATATTCCAAGGATCCTTCTGTGTATTTCTTAGTCTCTTCACATCCTGTCTTCTCTCTTCTGTCTCTGCAACCATCTCAGGGCTCTTAGCTCGATACCAATGAAGAAACAGGTCTCCCTCATCAGAGGATATGAAGAAAATGAGTACGAACTCAGTTTCATCATGCAGTTTTAGACAGTCAGGGACCTCGGTGTGCATAATGCGCATATGCTAATCCCACCCCAATAACAATGCCTCCCTTAACAAGAACCTGATATGGGCCAAGACACTCCGAGTTCTGTGTAAGTTGTCTAACATAACAGCTCTTTGAGGTAGTACTATTACATACATTTTGCAGATAAATAAACTGAGACTCAGAAAGCTAAATACCTTACATGGGGACCCCCACCTTCACACAGAGCTGTCCAGCTCCCATACCATACTGCGTCCCTGGGGGCATGAGTAAATGCACGATTTACAGGTGCCTAGACATTATTCCAGAGGACCTGAGAGCTATAAGCATGCTGCTTCCCCGCTAGAAAACTTCCTTGCCTACTCCAGCTACAGCTGACCCAAGTCTTTTTTGAATTCTAACATTTAAATACAATATCACAATTCTATGCTATTAGATTTTCTACTGTCCACTAGAGTACCCTGTGTCCTAAACCTTCCTCTGCAAACGAGCCAGCCCTAAGTGCAGCCCTCAGTCATCTCGGAACGTTGTCTAGGGCAGTGCTCTCCAAAGACAGCCCCTATTACATGTAATTCAATTTAAATTCATTGAAATTAAATAAAATAAATTCAGCTCCTCAGACACAGTAGCCACATCTCAAATGCTTAGTAGCTACATATGGCTTGTGGTTATCGTGCTGGACAGACAGCACAAACGTAGAACATTGTGGCAGAAAGTTATACTGGACAGCATCTTTTCACCTAATATCCATCCACCAGCAACGGTGCAGGAAGACAGAGCCTCTTCACCGAGAACTAACCGAGGGCTGCATCAGACTAACTGTGGCCATACCTATGTGTCTTTAGATAACACCTTTTAATAAACAGCATTCCTTGAGAAGTCGCTTGGTAAATTTATCAATAAAGCAAGCAGGTTGACCAGATAGAACAGAAAGCATCAGAACTGAGGGGCAATAAGAAACAGTCATCATTAAGACCTTCCACTCAGCAAAAACCACCCTATGCAACTGTAGGTCAGGAATCGCCAGCACCAACCGCACACACACACATGTACGCGTGCACTGTCACCCACGCAGGGCCTCCCTGATGCACATCCTCACCAAAGCTCCCTCCGTGTGAGGAGTTCATCGTTGCTTTCTCCCAGGCAAGACAAAGCCCCCAAATTTGATCCCTTCTTTCTAATTATTAAAGAAATCAATGCAAAGAAACCACCTTTTAAATCACTATTTCCTACCCATCATTCTCACTTAATTGCTTCACTAAAAGTTGGATAATTAGCAATGAGACAAGTTGTTGGTGACAGTGACAGTCTAACAGCAGGCTAGAAAAGAGAATCTCAGACCTCTTGGTCTCCTCAGTGACTGACACCTGACCTGGAAAGAGTTACTTAAAAGATTTCCAGTAATTAAAAACCTGAGAAACTGAGTACAGCTCCTATGGGGTGGAGGACCCTAATCCAACGGCTGGTCAACATTGGACTGGAACAGCCCCAGGTGGCACACGCCGATGAGCAGACAAGGTCACTGATGTGATTGATATTCCACTGTCACAACCTGCAAACGCCTTGAACGTGTATTTCTTCTCTCCCTCAGTTCTTCCTCCCTCCCTGCTGTCTGTGCACCAGGGACTGAACTCTATGCCCAAGACAAGCCAGCCGTCACGGTTGCCAACACTGGTCTATAAAGTAGTGGATCGAAGTCGGAAAGCCATCACCACTGCCAATTCCTTTAGATAATTTTAGAAACCCCTTCATGGTCCCAGGCTCAACTTGGTATACAGGTCAGACCTAGGCCTCTTGCACCACCACGATAAAGTGGCAAACAGGAATTTTTAAAACTAGGACAAGGAATCAAGGTGGAGAGTTCTCTAATAAATATGCCAATGGATCCATTCTTGCAGAGCCTGGGGTGATGATAAACGAACATGTTCCTCCCTTAAAGCCTACGAAAGTCATCTAATCCGGGATAAATGCTCCTCTCTTCTGTCTGAGCTCCCAACTCGGTCACATCAGTAAAGGTCAGCTTCTGCCGCCTCCCCGCCTTACTCGCCTTTACTTAAGGACCAGCTGAATCACTAACTCTAATGAGCGGTCCGGCATTAACCACTGCCTGCCCAACAGCTCACAACAAGAGCTTTGTAACCTGGTGGACCCTTCTCTGGACGCATTCCCCCTCTCTCCCAGTCCATTCCTGACCACCCACCAGATGAACCTTCGGGAACACCCCACCCAAGCCAGCCTTTCCGATTCAATTCAATACAGCGTCTCAGGAACTATCTCTAACATCAGACAAACCCTGGCCTGTGAGGCCCTCCAGGATCAGGAAGGACTGCTTTGCTCAAGTCAACTAGCCTACCTTTTCTCCCTACTGTCTTCAGATTTTACCTGCCCCCAATGGAGGCATATTTGGTTTTATTGCACTTCACTTCAGGTATTGTGTTTGTACGAACTGAAGGCAAGACCCTCCACCAGCAAAAAGATTACGACTCACTTTATTGCAATATTCACTTTATTACGGTGGTCTGAAAGTGAACCCACAAAACCTCCGAGGTATGCCTGTATATCCAACATACCCTTCCATAACGCAAACGGCAACTACGCAGAGAAACTTTCCCAGACTGAAGCGCCTGCTCCCTCCTATGCGTGGTGACACCCATACCCAGGTTGTCAACTGGCACGTCTTACACTTCCTGCTCTCTCTAAATAGCACTTGAGACCCAGGAGCTTACACAAAATCGACACTCTGATAATCCACTGAAAATAGTTTCTATCCATGCTTGCAAGTTCATTATTCCAACAGTGGGTTCAGTCTATAAGACCCCTTCAAAATACTGTTTGCACACCACGAGCCCATGAACGCTCCGTGCTGAGGGAAGGAACCCAGGTTCTGGACTCAAACTGCCCAGTGGCTTCCAGCTCCACTGTTTATGGGGCAAGGCCCATAACCACTGAGCCTCAGTTTCATCTTTTGTGAAACCAAGGTAATAATAAATAGTACCAATGCCCCCAGGCTCTCTGCACAGTAGAGACAATGACAAAGCACCTAACACGGTGCCTGGCATACAGTAGGCAATCAAGAAACGTTATCTCTACCCCTTTTCCTCCTCTTATCAGTAAATCTCCTTAAGGGTACATGTAGTACAGGAGAAATAACATAGTTATAGGAATAAAATTTGCATGTGTTCAAATCCCAACTGTTCCAATCCTAGCTGTGAGACCTTGAGGAAATTACTCAACCACTCGGCTTCAGTATTGTTATCTGTAAAATAGGATAATAATCAACCTGAAAAGGGTTAGTCTAACAATTTAATGAGGGAATATACCTGAAGTTCCCAGTACACAGTCAACAACTCAATTAGTAACATTTACTAACCATGATTGTAACTCAGTCAACACACAAGTGGAAAGGAAAAGAACACCTGTGTACTCCTTACTCACATCACTGTCATCTCCTCCCAGTCACAGTCTTTAAATCCACAGACCCCACCACCTCCCAGAGTCCACACACCACGAATACAAGAGAATGACACTGAGAGCTGCAAGGAGACCCATACGTGAATCCTCATTTTTACCTTTTGCAGTCTCCAAATATTCATATCTATTCATATTTATACATAGCAGTAGTAAGGCCATTCCTGAAAGGAAAACACGCTAATAACATTGTTTACATTTTTTAAACGAGTCTAGGGTTGAAATCATCCTTATAAGAAAAGAGCCCAAACTGCTCAAAGAAAAAGCCAGATCTGAGATGAATATTCAAACAAATGAAGCTTTCCAGCCACAGGAAAGGTCATCCCCACCAGGATTACATCCTTACTGGGAAGAAGAATGAACTCTACTCTTTCAGGTCAATGTGCAAGTTTTTGAGAAGTCAGAGCACAGAGGCCCGGTGCTCTCACTCCTCGCTTCCTAGGGGCCATGTCGCTCCTGGACTTGGCCTCCTCCAAGCTGGGGTCCAGTGGCCCAGGAGGCTCAATGGGTCGATCCTTGGCTCAGGTCCTTCAACTGCCGGCAGGGAGAGAGAGGTAGGGCAAGAAGCCAGTGTCAGGGTTATACGAGTTATTAGGTAGCCAGGTTCCCACCAGAAATACGTGTCTTCTCGGTGAAGGTCTGACTCCGCCGAGCTGAAAAATGACTTCACTTCCTTCTTGCGCTGCCAGACCCAGCCCAGGGCCCAGGGCAGGCCGCTGCCGTCCACAGGCACTGGGCCTGCTCGGGCACGCAGTCCCTTACCCCAGTCTTGCTCAGTCAGCTGATGCAGGCCCAGGAAGAGTAAGTGGTGCTTTATGAGGGCCTAAATTTCTCTAAAGAGCTGCAAACACTAACCGTGACCAAATACGCCACAGAGCTCTTAGCATTCAAGCTTCCTAACCTCACACCACCACCTCCAGCTGTCCACACGTTCATGCCTCGGGGCTGGAAGGTGTTGCTGGCTAAAACTTGGAAGTCAGCTCCCTGCCCCTCCCCGGTGAGGGCTCGAAGCCCACCAGGATTTTCAGGTAACACTAATGATCGGAGCAGAGCTGCAGCTAGCAGCCCCGAATGCTCGCTGACAAGCCCTATGTTCCAGTACCAGTAACTTTTACAACAATTCTTTATTGACAGTACCATTATTTGCGGATAAAGAAAATGGGGTCGCAGAGTTAAAGGAACACATGCCAAGTCACAGGGCGGACAGGTGGCAAAGCCGGAATGTGCATCCCAACTGTCTAACCTCACTCGTAACCTTTGTATTGGCCATGTTGCATCCAGCCACTCTGGACTGTTTGTCCTTTTACTGTCCTCTCACTAGAATGCTGGAGGGATGAATGACCTCGTAGGCCCAACAAACCATCACCAGGTGCTGGGTGCTGGGGAAGGCAGGGAGGACCAGCCCCGTCCACCCCCACACACACCAACAGTGGCACCTGCCCATCTTATCGGCATCCCTCTGCAGAAATGAAAACAGCAGAAATGAAAACGGAAATTTACCGTGCAGGCCAGGAGGCATTGCCACACTAGTCAGGCAAATGTGTTTGTTTGGTGTAACTCCATTCTCATGCCCGGCAAAACGCAGCAGGACTGAGCTCAGGACTCAGCATTTTCACTCTGGTGCCATTCTGAAACCACTGCCACCCCCCTCCCACCCTGCCCTTCTCCTGAGCGGCAATTTTCAAGGAAGAGTTGGGAGAGTGGTGTTAAGAATCCACCCCAGGAGCTTTTGAAAAGACAAGCCACCACCTCCAACAAACACAAAACAAATAAACAACAACCAAAAAATGAAGAGTCTTCTAGAGCATAAACAGTAAAGAGAGGAGTTGGAAGTTGTGATGAACTTTCTAATTTTGTGGGCCAGTATAAAGCCCCAGCCGCCTTGTCATGGTTCAAGTTGATTTAACATTCCACCTCTAGAGATTCATTTAGCAGGCTCTTTGCAAGTGAGTAACAAAGGAGCGAGGGGGGAGAGAGAGAGAAAACAAGACAGAAAGACAGACAGAAAGCAGGGAGGGAGAGAAAGAGAGAAGTCCTAGGGAAGCCTTTTACGTGACACTGTGATAGGAATAATCGGACCCTTCATGCATATACATTCTCTCTCTCTCTCTCTCTCTCTCTCTCTCTCTCTCTCTCTCTCACACACACACACGCACACACACACACACACAGAGAGATTATGAGCAGCGCTTAGATCGGCACTCTCCAAAAGAAAACTAACGCAAGCCACATGTGTAATTTAAAAGATCCTAGTGGCCACTTTAAAAAGGTAAAAAGACACGGGTGAGATTAATTTTAGCAATGTAATTTATTTAACCCAATATATCCAAAATTCTGTAAAACATGCAATTGGCACTTAAACATTAATGAAATCTTTTGCTCCTTCCTTCACAATAAGTCTCCAAATTTCAGTGGTTTGCATTTATAGCACATCTCAATTCCAATGAGATGTATTTCAATTGCTTAACAGCCACACATGGCTAGTGGCTACCATGCTAGACAAATCAGGTTTACACAGAGAGGGAAGGAGGAAGAGGAAGAAAAGGGGTGGGACAAGGTCTCGAACAAAGAACTAAGGGAATATGATATCCAGGATCATCCATGACCTGCAGTCTGTGTTCATAAGGTGTTAGGTATAATCAGCCTTCAAACTCAAACATGAGTATGTTCGCACTCTTGCTTAGCTAAAAGTTAGCAGGTTTCGCCATTTTTTGTGGCCAAAAGTACCAGACCCACAACTGAAGAATGAGAGTCCAGTACCCTATGGACCCTCAGTGCATGGTGCCCAGGTATACATCACACACACCTGCTGGGCACCAAGCAACAGTCTGCACCCTTGGCCGCACCTACATAGAGCTCAGGCCTCCAAGGGAAGGAGGGATGGAGAGCAAAGCTCCACCCAAAGACAGAAAACAACCGCTCCCTCCCATCTAGGGGCTGTGTAGGGGAAATGGGACATAGACAAATGACAAAAGGAGAGGGAAAACAGCTAACCCCCACCCCCACCCAAAGATGTCCTTGTCCCAACTCCCAGAACCTGTCAATATATGTCACCTTACATGGCAAAGGAGACTTTGCTGATGTTATGTTAAGGATCTTGAGATGGGGAGATTATCATGGATTATCTAGGTGGGTCTAATGTCATCAAAATGGTCCTTTTTATAAAGAGATGCAGGAGGGTCACAGTCAGAGAAACAAATGTATCATGGAAGCAGAAGTCAGCATGATTTGATCATTTGCTCTGAAGAAGAAGGGGGTCAATGAGCCAAGGAATACATGGCCGCCTTTAGAAGCCGAAAAAGGCAAGGACACAGAATCTTCCCCTGGAGCCTCCAGAAAGAAAAGCAATCCTGCTGGCATCTTGACTTTAGCCCATTGAGACCTCCTTTGGGTTAAACCACCAAGTTTGTAGCAATTTGTTAGAGCGGCAACAGGACACTAATACACAATTTATAGCGTGGGCAGTTAGACACACACATCAACTGGGCTGACCCTTCGAGGTATCGGCAGCAGTAACTGCACTTGCAGTATCAGTAATAGTAACGGCCGCTATTTCTTCAGGGTTTACTAAATCTCAAGCATCCTGCTAACTACTTCACAAACATTTTTTAAAATACAACTTTCATTTTGGAAAAGCTTCGGATTTAATGAAAAGCTACAGAGATAGTACAGAGTCCCCGCATGCTGTTCACCCAGCTTTCTCGATGCTAACCTCTCACGCAACCATGACGTTTTGTCAAAACCAAGAAATTAACATCAGCACAATACCACTAACTACACTACAGTCTTTACTGGGATTCCACCAGTTTGCAGAGGAAGCTTAGCTTCCCCGGAACAGTCTGGGCGAGGTGCCCCTCTAATCCCTACCTGATGAAGGAGGTTGCTGGGCCTTAGTAAGACTCAATCGCTTGCTCATGGTCACAACAGTGAATGCCAAGGCTTTCTGCCTAATTCCTCTCCTTGACCCCTCCACTGTAAGCTTTCCTAGATACCATCATCCTCACCGTACAGGACAGGAAGCCTGACAGAAGCTAGTTACCTAAAGGCAGGCCACCAGGAGGAGGTCAAACCTGGATCCGTCCGACTCCAGAGGCCTCGCTCCAGCCACACCATCTTCCCCCTCGACGATGAAGAATGAGGGGCCACTTGGGTTCCTGAAAAGCTCCTGAAACCCCTAAGAAGATGGGGGTGACTGCAACGGGAAAGGGGAGATATCGCACCTCTGGAAGGTGCCTCACTTGTTACAGGGCCAGTAAAACACCTAAGAGCTTCCTTGTGGTTCTCGGTGGGCAAGGAAAGTCTCAAGAGTCCTTTACAAGGAGCACTTCTGGAGGAACATGCAGCAGAAGGGGTTGCCATCAATAACCATCCTAAATCTAACTTACTTAAGCCACCGGGAGCCATGCTCTGGAGCCCTGACAACATGATTACGATAAGCTCCTTTAAAACAGTCCTCTCATCGGGGATCCAGGACCTCAAATCTTTCTAGCCCCTGGATTTTACCTCCTGAGCAACAAAAGGAGGAAGAAGAGCTGTTCCCGCTGTGATGCTGTTATCGACCTCACACAGAACTGCACATGGCAAGTGGGGCAGGAATTAGGACAAACTCACCTGGACAGCCCATACCAAGCCACCTTGTTCACTTTTCTCCTGGCCTTTGATTCCTCTGTGGCATCCATATCCAGCAAGGCTCTGGGCCCGGTTACAGAAACTGTTCAGCTGTCTACGGACGGGCAGACCTCGGACACATTGCAGGTCTGGTGCCACACCACCGCAGTGAAGCAAGTCGTAATCTTTATGCTGGTGGAGGGTCTTGCCTTCCATTTGTAAAAACTGCAGCATGTGTGAAATGTAGTAATAAAGCAAAGCGCCATAATAAGGTATTCCTGTACCTCTATCAGTGGCTCTCAAAGTACGGCCCCCAAATCTGCATCAGCATCACCTGGAAACTTAGAGGAGATGCAGATTCTCAGGCCCCAACCCAGGCCTTCAGAATCAGAAACTCTGGCGGTGGGCCCAACAATGAATTTTAACAAACCCTCCAACTGTTTCTGATGCACACTACAGTCCGAGGGCCACTAAGCTATGTATTTCTCCCTCCATGGCTGACCTGTGCCCTAGACATGTGTTCAATAAACAAATGAACACTGTGTCACATGTTGACTATGGGTCCAGGGATGACACTCACAAGTCCAGGGCGAGTGGAACATTCATTTATCACATACCAGTAGTTAGGGAGTAGTATAGGCCACCAGAAGCCAGACCTGTGCTACATGCTACAGCCCCATCCTTGGCTCCACGGAGCTTAAAGTGTAGGAGTACTGGAACACACCAATCCAGAAAACTGACAAATAAATATCAATGACAAACCAGGACAAACGCTATGGAAGAACGGTGGGTGCCACAGCGGAGAATGACTGGACTGTCCTTTCACCTCAGGGTCCGGGGAGGCCTCCCTGAGGAAGGGGACAATTGGGCAGACATAGGAAGGAGAAGGAGTTGGTCAAGCAGAGGAAAGGACAGAAACATTCTCAGCCCAGGAAAGGCTTATGCAAAGGCCCTGGGGTAGAAGAGAGTGTGGTGCTTTGGAGACACCGAGCAAAGCCGGTGCGGGTAGAAAACAGAGAAGGAGGAAGGAGTAATTGGGAGGTAAAGCTAGAGAAGTTGCCAGGCCTTGGATCATGCTGCCCCTCATCGGCTTACAACTGGCCCTGAATTTTAGGCAGAATATTGACAATAACCATGACTAACATTTACTCAGCGCTGGTCTAAGTGTGCCACACGGTAACATATAATCCTTAATAGAAGTAGGCTCTATCATCACCATCCTCATCATCTCCATTTTACAGATGAGGACCAAAGTTAATCTAGTTGCCCCAAGTCACCCAGTTAACAAAGGAATGAACCAGGTGGGGTTGCTTCAGCACCAAGCTCTCAGCCACGGGTGACACTGCCTCTCGGCAGGACAGGAAAGACGCAGCAGACTGATGGCAGTCATCAATGATGTGGCTTGTGTTTTCAGAAGCTCGCTGTGGGAGCCCTGCCGACAGGGAAAGGGGCATGGTGAAAGCAGAGCCATCGCCTCATCACGGCAAGAAATAGCAGTGTCCTGGGACAGGGTAGTGACAGCAGAGACGCCCAAGCAAGAGAGCTGCCTGGTTGGCGGAGAAAGAGCAGACGCTCCCAGGGGCTGCTTAACAAGTTCTAAAACTCCTGAACAAAGCGGTGCATCCCAACCCCCGCCCCCAGCATCTCCCATCGGAGAACTAGAATAGGACCTGAAAAGACTGTTTCCTACCCGTGGGGCTAACCCAAAACACAGGGCTCTCGTGGCGACAGAAATATCAGCACCTGGCATCTTCGGTCAGAGCCACTGTTATTCTTAAACTAGCACTTTGAGGATCAAGTCTGTTTCCTTGTTTATAATGGACATCGTTATACAGCAAGAAAGGTGACAAATGGCCAAGAAACAGCAGTACTCCCACCAACACTGATCGGATTCAAAGTGAGAGGCAAAGAGAGGCTTCGTGCTCACACGTGAACAGGCAGAGTTTCCCTTAATGACTGGATGCTGCTCAGTTCATTAGGGGGAGGAGGATGACAGCACATTCATTGTTCATGGGGGTGGCTGGCCCTTCCAGAAAAGTCCCATCAGTGACCTGGTAAAAGGGTATGGGTCTTGGGGAAGCCACATGTTCAACTATTTCCTTGGGTAAGATTTTAAGTCTGAGAGGTGCGGTCAGTGTTACCCCTCAGTGGCCAGTGTTAAAAGGAAGGGGAGAGGGGATGGAGGCTTCCCCCCGATCATCCTGCAGAACGTGAGAATCACTGTTGCTGGCTGCGATCTGTGTGGGCAGTGGGGACATCCCAGCCAACCAGGGGAGCTGCTGGGCACCCGTCTCCCACAACAGGCTGACTCTGGGCACGGCCGGGCCTCCAGATGAACCTTGCTTTCACCCTCTCTCCTGCAGGTCTGCAGGCAGCACGGAGGCCCTGGGTGGACCTCTGGAGAAGAGGACAGGGCAATGGTGGGCAGCGAAGCACCAGTTCCTTGTGGAACAGTCACAGCCTCACTTACCACAGTGGTGAAAAGGCCATATAGATTTGAGACGTGAATGGCTTTGCCTCAAAAGCCTATAGGAGTGGCAAACTTCCCCTGAATTAACTGTCTCTTGAATTAACTGTCCGTTCCCCCACCATTCATTTGCCCATATTCTCCTCCCTGACACTGGCTGCCTTAATTAGCCACAATGTTCCATATGCTAAATTGAAACTTTAAAACCTGGTGAATGAACAGCTGTCCTTCTCTTATTTTCAAAAGTATGAAATTATTAACTACCTCTTGTTTTGTCTTTTTTTCCCTAGAGAATAATGAACCTTAAAAAGACAAAGCTACAGCCCTACCTTTGCCCCCTTCAAAAGGAGCCAAGAAGCTTCTAATGCTATCGGAAAGATAAAAGGATAAGATCGGAAAACCCCATCTCTCTGGGCCTTGACCTCCCAGCATTAGGCCCTGAGTCCCCCTTCCCAAGGAAGCAGAAACAACAGCTAACATGCTAACATGCCTCACGGCAAGCCCTCCCAGAAGTGCAGGAGTCTGCTACAAGCAAACAGTCCTCTGGTGGCCTGTAAGATGCCAACGGAGTGGCTTAATCACCCAGCAGGGTCTAGTATGAGACACGCAAAACTCCTCCGGGACGGCAAGCCTATAAATGGAAAGCATTATCATTTGTAACAGGATTAATAATAACACAGGCTTGAAACAGACAGACACCACTGGATTA
>PVJD01007674.1:0-81234 GCA_004026545.1 Mormoops blainvillei | reverse complement strand
ATTTCTAGGGACATTGTGTGGTGGGTTGAATTGTGCTGCCTATGGGTTGAGCTCTAAGGGGTTCTCACCTCCTGAGTCACTTCAACCTTCTTACATATCTCAGGTTCTCATCCCAGCTATCTAACACAACCATGAAGACTCAGAGTGCTTGGTAATCAATTTTTATGTGCACGTCCCCAGATAAGTCAATGATTTAATTGCAGTTGTGTTGGAGTTCCCTATAGGATGCTGTTCGTTTTGAGAAGTACCCTCAAACATCTCCACATAAATCTTAGTTACCTAAGAACACTCAAAATTCAAGCTAGCAGAAGTAAAAGCCCTTATCTTCATTGCTGAATGAGTTCAGAATCTCATCGGTCTAATGCAAAGGGTTTTGTTCAGACTTGCAGTAAGTACTTCCAAATGAGAAGCCAAAATTAAAGTCCAGTCGCCAATTTTTTTCTTCTGTCCCTGAGTAGTTATCTCAATGCTTATTTATAGCCTGTGTCATCTCAAACTTTAACCTTTAGTGACACCTCAAAGCTCTCTGTTTGTTTGTTTTTAGAACAATTCAAATAAAGTCAGGCCCTTCTACCTTAAAGCAGGAAGATCTGGAATTCCAAGAAAAAATCATCAAATTCACAGAATGCAAAGCCAGGAGTTGGAGGGGCACAATGGGCCTCGGTTTGTGCCCAGCACACGGTCTGGGTCTGCAGGGTGGCCTTGGGTAGGCTTCCTTGGAATCCTGCCCACTGCACCAAGTATATACCAAAGAAAGAATAACCAGCCTAAGGAAAATTTTTACAAGTGTTTATTTGAGCCAAAATGATGACAACTGTTGGAAGCAAAATCTCAATGAATTGAGAAAATGCTTGGAAGAATGGCAGGTTTGCAGCTTACTTTATACATTATAACCAAAGGTAGACACGCAAGAAGGGTTACATTAAACCATTGGTGTCTGGTTAAGGGGCAGGAGAAAGTGAGGGGGGAAACCTCTGGGACTGGCTAAAGAGCAGAACTGAGAGACGCACTTCTTTTACAATGGTGGGTACCGATTGTTAACAATTAACATTTACAGCACATAGGGAAGGTATTCGGGGAACAAGATAATAGTGAGGGGTTCTGTGGTCTGCTCTGGTGGGAGACTGTGCCCAGCGGGGTCTGGTGAAGTAGACTACTCTGGCATTTCAAAGGTATGTTATCTTAGATGCAAAAGATATTAAACAGTCTCACTTAAGGTAAAGAAAGATTGAGGTTACAGGCCTAGGATGTGACTACACACCATGACACACTTTTAGTTAGAAATTTTTATGTTCAGGCCATCCTTTGTGGTTACTTTTGGTCCCTCTACGCAGGCAGGCCTCTCCGAAGTTTGTCATGTTTAGCATGAGTCAAAGAGCCCAGGGGCGGCACCAAGCAGAGTTTTCAACATTAACCTTTCATTGTGCTCTGTGTGGGTTACAAAATGACACACTGAAGAAAGAGTATTCTGAAACTCAGAGATAGGCGTGGACCAACCTAGTAAAATAATGTGCAAATAATCTAGAAACACTAGCAGAATATTTCAAATAATGACTTTAATAACTAAATTTAGCTAACATATTAATGCACATTTAAATTAGTGTTATTTAAAGGCAAACAGCTGTACTATAAAAACTGTCACTGATACTTCAATTCTATGTGTTTTTCTAACAATTTGAAAGGCTGTAACTTCCAGGTATGATTCAAATACAGGCAAAAAACTATATATATCTATATACATATCCTGAGAAACATCTTTTTACCCATATTCTAGAGCAAGAGAATTTCATTTTTCTAAAGAAAAGACATTTATAAGGAACACATTAATTTCATGCAACTGTTTTGATGGCAGGGTGGGGAGAAGAAAAAAATTGTACTGAAGGTATGCTTTCCAGAACTGAATATTTTTTACCATCTATTTTCAAAAAGTTAGGTTTGACTGCATCTATACCAGGGTTACTATTCATAGTTACTAACGCTAATACTCATAACCTTAAGCACCTTTTAGAACTGTGATTGGAGGTAGGGGAAAATACAATTCTTAAACTCATTCTTAAAAAGAAAGCTTGTGAGAGAAGAAAAATAAGATAGATCAAGCAAAGTTATCCCTGCTAAAGCCAGGTTAGGCACAGAAACCCACCAACTCACCGACTCAGAACTTAACCTCTCTCTCACGGTGTACCCAGAAAAGCCGAGAAAACTAAAGGGCTCTGAGAGGCGGAGTCCATCCTTCATGACCTTCTGGAAATTAAAAGACAGAATGCAAGAGATGTGGGGTGAGGGAGAGATGCCCACTTTATCTCAAACTGTGTACCCTCCCGTGATTCTCTCACATTTGTATGAAGGATGAAGTCAACCTGATAAAAATGAGTTCCTTGAAAGACATGAAAGCTTCATGAAAAATGATGCATTCCTTAGCAAGGCAGAGAGTATGGGGCCAAGATACCAGTAACAAAGCCTTAGTCAAGAAGGATGAGCAATTCTGCAATAGGTTACCTGTCATACAAATGTCTCTCATCCAGGCACTAATCACCTAATATAATGCATGAATCTTACCAATGTACGGGTGTGACAAAGGGTTTTTAGGATTCTAAATTTAAAAAGAATAGACTGCTTAATTAAAAATCTTGTGGAAAAAAATGTTGAGTGTAAGTAGCCTTATAGAAAAGTATTAACACTGCAGGGGAGAGTTATCTTGATAAAGCGTGGTTTCTAAACACTGGGGCATGCAAAGAACACCTAGCCTAGTTGCTATGGGCTGAAGTGGACTTGATCCTAGTCTCAGGATAGAGGGAAAAGGAAATGTCACAGTTGGAGAGTGAAATGCCCAGAGCTGAGAACATACAGAAGATTCTTCTCTTTGTGGTACCTTCCATGCCCTGAGAAGATGCAGGGCAGGAAAAAGAAAAAAGAAAAAACAAAAAACAAATTTATGTTACCTGACCAAACCTGCACTGATAAACATCAAAACAATGAGAGAGTACCAGAAGGTCCTTCAAAAATAAATAGGATAGTAGCAGTTGCATTAATTGAAAGAGAAAATGCTGGGAACACGTGGCAATGAAAAAGAGGTTAACTGCATAGAACAAAGATTGTATAATCTTTACTCTTCTAAGTTTTAATCAGATTCCCTCTCTACTCGTCTCCACACTCAGTTCTTGCCCTTTCCTGAAATGTTCGTCATCTACATCGTGCCGAGTAGAGATCTGTTCGGGCCTCACATGCACACTTCCAGTCTGGGTGCCTTACAAGAGGCGGGACGTGTGGGTTGCCCACTTTTCTCCTTCAGTGTTAAAAACTGGTGCTATATTGTAAGACAAATAAAGGCGGGAAGTTACAACAGAATCAATGGGAATAGCATTGCTTGTAAGGGTAATCCATCTTGGAATCACTGGAAGTTACTTTCCTTAGGCACAGCCGAAGGCCATAGCCTCAGTGTAGTAAAGGGTGTGTAGCTCTCTGGGGATGAGAACTAAGACAATGGAAGCCATGTGCTCTGGGTTCATGAGGTGGCAGGCAGCTGGCTTCTGCCCTGAACCCAGTGTTCATGGTGCTAGAGTTATCTTTCCTGGGGTGATAGCCAGATGAGAAGAACTTAGTCACCAGAACTGGACCCTGGGGTAGAAAAAGCGGTTTCGCCCGGCTGCGCTCCAGATGCAAACAATAGGTTGCTGAACCCTGCTCAGCAACTGTGGTGTGCCCTGCGGCTCGTACTCACCGCAGCCTGACTCCCATTGTCTCATATTTGTGAAGTAACAAAGAATTGAAAAAACTTGAACCTCAAGGGCATTAGCTTCGTACTTGAAGATTTTCCCTTTGAAAGATGTTCTGAGTGTTCTTTTTGCTAAATCTCAGAGCTCCCTTACTGGCGCCTTCCAAATGCTCAGTGGACCATGCTGGTTGCCTATAACTAAGTCCTCCTGCCTTTGGGTGTGTATCTCCCACCTCCTTTGCTTTCTTAGCAGGAGCACCCCAAGGTCTTTTCCAAAGTGATCCACAGACAGCCCCACTCCCCACAGGTACTCTGCCCTCCCAAGGGCAGCTTGTTCCTAAAGAAAGCACTCTTATCCAGCCGCCTCGACTGTTCTATCTGCATGTAGCTCTTAGTTACGCCTTCCCTTCCCGGTGTGGTGCGCCTTTTGTTCCAGTGTCCCTCAAGCTCCAGGGAATTCATGTCAAGCTTTCAAAAATATTCCCTTGAAAGTCCTTCTATTTGGTTTTTTCTTTCTTATTTCCCAATGGGCATGAGATATAAGAAGAACTCAGTATTCTATTATCTTTTTACAAAACAATTCTCACTACAGCCTTTTAAACCTCAAATAAATCTGTTTTCTTGTATCTAGCTGAAAATGGCTAATAGAACAATGTTGGTTGAACCAATTTCATAGTCACTAAGCATGTCTCAAAGAGGTCTGGCACTTCATTTTAGAAGTGTAAAAACTTGGTAACTGTTGCTTTGTTCATGACTTTTAAGATCTGTGACAAATGAAACACAACCATGAATGTGATAACATTAGACATGAATCACATTACACAGTAATCACATTTATACATTAATAACATTATGCACTAACAGAAGGAAGAACATTTTAAAAATAATGTGGAAAGAACCCATATTAAAATGTGTTATATAATTGTAATAAGTGTTCCATTATTCTAAAGAGAAATCAACAGAACATATTATACATCCAGAAACCCACCTGATAACCTACTATATCATAAGAGAATTCCAAACCAGTAAGGCAAGAATGGGTTCCTAATAGATGTTATTGTCATTGATATTGAGTAATGTCTTAGCTTTGGATTTATGGAAAGCAGATCATGAGGCAATGACTTATGGAATACTCCTTAATTAGGAAGTATAACCCCAGACAGCAAGAGTGAAGGGAATTACAAGGGAATTGTAGAGGGAAGAAAGGTGGAACCCAGTGGAAAATGCCGGGATTGAGTTGTCTGCCCTACCTCAGAAGACCATTTCTAAGAGGCAGTATTTGCTTCTCATGGCCACCATCTGGAGCCAAAAGGCAGAAAACCAGCCTCCCCCAACCCCATCTGTTATTGGTTGGTGAAAAACATGCCCCAAGCAGATTAATTACTCCAGTTTTCCGAACACACACACACACACACACACACACACACACACACACAGTCATCAAACAGGAACTGTGGCCTTTCACTCCTCTGCACTGATATGGAAGCCTTCAGACAGAGGACATGAGGCTTGTGTGGGGAAGCTGGTCACAGTACACCCCTAGTGAGTCTTGGAAAGAGAAACTTTGGTTGGAGCAAGTGAAACAGGTCAGAGAGAAGAGCTGGGGCAAAACCTTTTTGAAGTGGTACATTACTGAGACAGAAAAAACAAAAACACTTTTAGATGGAAGAAGGGCATCAATTTGAGCTTATAGATAGTTGTATTTTACCCTACATTTATTTGGAGGTAAAAATAATAAAGAATTCAATATGGAAGACAAAATATCAAATAGAAGGTGACGTTGATGCACATTTAACATTTCTGAAGAAGAGTTTCTAAGCACACCAGAGTGAAGGAGACTGTAAAGGAAAAGGAAATGAAAATGGAAGTCCAAATTCTGCAGCACGGAATGAAACATGCATGCATTTATTGAAACGCCTTCCTTTCTTAACCTCTAGAACAAGGCCTTCTCCTTGTTCCTGAGTGATTTTGAAGCGATTCTCTTGGGCTTCTCCAAGGGGTCTCTCTCATTAGTTTGTCTCAGACAAATCCCTCTCTTGTTTCTCTTTCCTTTTGCCTCTATGTTCTCTTTGAATATTCTTGTCCACACTACCTGCAGGCGAGCACTTCCAGATCTAGTTGTAAGCCCTGATTTCTTTTGATTTCCATACTTTATTCCTACCTCCAACTGGATATGTCCGCGTTGTTCCTGTACAGACATATCAAACTTTCAAATAGGTTCAAACTGAAATCAATACCTGTTTTCCCAGCTGTTACTGGAATTATCATCCATACCATGTCCTAAGGTAGAAACCTTAGAGTAATCTTTGACTCTCCCTTCTTTCTCTCTTCTCCATATTCAACATGTTAGCTTTTCTTTTCAGTTCTTTCTTAGAACGTTTCTCAAATCTGGCCAGTCTTCTCCAATTCCACTGTAACTACCTTAGTTCGGAAACTCAGATTACCCATCAGAAATATTGCATTAGCTTCCCGTCTGTCCTTTCCCTCACTAGATTCTCCTCACCATAGCCACTCCACCATATTCCTGCCAAGTGATATCCCTGGAAGCATTTTTATTGTTCATGCCCCTATCCTGCCTCAAAACCTCTCCTTGTTCCCTCTTCTCACAGCAGGGTTGTGGTATTTAGTAGAGAATAATTGCTTTAACCTCAAGTTTACCTTGAAGACAAATATATAAATCTCAATTTTTTGCACCAAAATCTTTGGGTCTCTATTTAACATGTAGATCACAATTTCGTAATTTATTTATTTATACATTTGGAAATTCTAAATTGTGCCTTCTCTCAGAATTATTTATATTTAATGTCCCAGAACATATTTCCTAGAACAGAGAAGAATCTCAAAAATGGTTGTTATTGAAGAATAAAGACAGCAACTGCTAAATTAACATCTTCCAAAATATGTTCCAGAAGTATGTTAAATAATGTTATATAAAAATAGGTTGTATAGAAAAACTAGTTTGAAACATTTTAGAAAAACAAATTAAACAATTTTCTTAGCTGGAGTACCTCTCAGAATCTTTAATGTCCTTTATTGAATATTATGAGTCTTAAGAAAAGCAATGTTGTATACAACATTCACTGAACTTTTAAAAAAATAAATTTTATTTATTGTTTTGATTTTATTTATTTGTTTTTAGAGAGAGGGGAAGGGATGGAATGAGGGAGAGAAACATCAATGTGTGGTTGCCTCTTGTACGTCCCCTATTGGGACCTGGCCCACGACCCAGGCATATGCCCTGACTGGGAATCGAACCAGTGACCGTTTAGTTTGCAGGCCGGCACTCAATCCACTGAGCCACAACAGCCAGGGCCATTCACTGAATTTTTTGACTACTTGACCAAATTTGAAATGGGTAGCATCCTAAGGAAATAATTTTGAAGGTGATTTTATATACATATTCATTAATTTACTGTAATAATATAATACAGATAGCTTTCTCTTATATGAATTTTTATTCTCCAGGAGGACACATGATATGACCCAAATCTATAATTTTCTTATCATTAAATTTAGAATATTTTGTAAGGCAGGTAAAAGAAATGTAGAACAAGTTTACTTTTCTTCCATGCCACTCCAAACAAGTATCATGGAAGATGCCCAATTCCACACTACAACAATAATGATAAATAAAAGGTCATGTACTTCTTTTTGGATTGTATTCATACCTTTCATGGAACTGTTGGCTCAAGCCCTTGAGAACTCAGGGCAATGCTGATAATAAAAAGTGGGCATATTGATCATACTGTGTTTCAGAAAAACAAACAATCCAAGGAAATAATAATAGCTGCTATATTAGATTATTTCAGAAGAAACACGATTTAATTAGCCTCGAATATTACTAAATAGGAAAATGATTTGCTATATTTATTAAGAGGCAAGTTCTGATGCCATTAATCTGCATTGGGACCCAGGAGGCTTTATCAAGTTTTCCTTTTATTTATTATGCAAATCATCAAGAAGTTAACAGATAACGCTTTACATATCTGTCTTCTAACAGTCTATTAAAAGGTTACATGAGCCCTGGCTGGTGTGGCTCAGTGGATTGAGTGCTGGCCTACGAACCAAAGAGTCACCAGTTCAATTCCCAGTCAGGGCACATGCCCAGGTTGTGGGCCAGGTCCCCAGTTAAGGGCACATGAGAGGCAACCACACATTGATGTTTCTCTTCCCCTCTTCCTCCCTCCTTTCCCCTCTCTCTAAAAATAAATAAATAAATAAAATTTTTGAAAAGGTTACATGAAAGAAAGTGAGCAAATATGGTGCGATGGCTAATTTTATCTAACTTCAAATGGACCACGGTGTCCAGATATTGGTCCAATATTATACTGGATGTTCCTGTTTTGGGATGATATTTTCATTTAATTGGTGGACTTTGAGTAAAGCAGGTAGCCCACTCTCTTCTGGGTGGGCCTTGTTAAATCAGTTGAAGGCTTCACTACAGCAAAAGACTGAATTCTGCCCTCGCACCTAAGCAAGCAGTAATTCTCCACCAGACTGCCTTCAACCTTCATATGCAAAAATGGTTCTTCGTTTCTTGCCAGAAGACTGCTTTTAGGATCAAACTATAATTCTCATTGGTGTCTAACCAGCCTTATCCATCAGATTTTGGTCATGCCAAGCCTCCATAAGAATGAGAGCCAATTCCTTAGAATAAATAAATGAGTAAATGACTGATTGAATGAATAAATGAATGCATATCCTATTGATTCTTTTCTCAGGAGATCCCTGATTAATATATATGGGGAAACCATGACAGTAATTACACTCTAGTCCCAATCTTTCTCAGACCAGGTTATAGAATTCCAGCTGATGGATTCGCCAGCACTATAATGTTCTGGGAATCCACATTCCATTTACTCCTCTACCTATCACTCCACCCTCTATATCTGGTTAAACCAACAAGACTGTGTTCCTCAAACATCAGGAATAAAATTGAGAAAGTGATATCAATCCCCCTTAAGCTATCTGAATTTTAAAAATCTCAGGTATTTATTATAATTTGAAGTCAAGGTTGAGAACCGCCAATCCAGGACCTTGTGTACCATATCAAGACTAATGGTTTGTTTGTTTGTATCTTTTTGTTTTTAATGCTGAGTCACAGGCAGCCACTAAAGTGGCTTAAATAAAAAAGTCCCCTTATCAGATCTGAGTTTTTTATATGCTCGTTCTGACAGCCAGGACAAAAGGAACCGGGTGAAGAGGGGTTAGTACAGGTATGTACAATTAAGTGGCTGGGGAAGTAGCGGTGAAGAATGAAATGCTGATCGATTCAAGGTAAGTTAGAAGATGAAACTGACAGGAAATGATCAATTAGTTGTCTGGGTGTAGACATTAGAAAGACTAACGGGGGCAGAGCTGACTCTCCCACAGGCAACAGATGATGGCAACAAGGTGCTTGCATTTACTAAATAGGAAACAATGCAAGTGGATCAAGTTCTGAATTTCATATTGGGCCTTTGAGTTTGAAATACAAGTTCAGTATACATGTGTATAGAATACAGATGTAAATTTGGGAGTGAGCATCACTCTGACAACCTCTGTATTGTGTCCTCTCTGGTAATACACTGGTTTCAGGCACTATGAATTATCACAGAAATGAGAGAAGGGCTGAATTAAAAAAAAAACACATGAAATACTGCAGTACAAATATTTCTTAAACTTATTTTATGTTTGGTCAAGGCATGCTTCTTTTAACTATGATTAAGACACTATGTTGCTGGGTCTGAGAGGAGAAATAAGAGAGAAATAAAGTTCCTAAATGATCCTTCAAAGAATTTTTAAAACTTTCTGTTTTGCTCAGAACCTAAGGGAGGTCATAGTTAATGAGCAGTCCCTGGCAGCATGTAAAGTCAACATTAATTCAGCTTTAGTCATTTCAAGAAAAGTTTCTTTGATTTGTAAGATCTTAATAAATTTACATAAACCAATATGATTTATTCTTGATGTTAGAAAAATGTCTAAATGCCGTCTGATATCTCAAGGGGACTGTTTGTGGGGTTTTTCTTTTCCTTTCTTTTCTTTTTTTTTTTTGACTCCAGGTCTTACTTCCATGGTGAATCTGAAATCAGTGACTATGACATCAGAAAACTATGGGTGTCAAGTGCACAGTAGTCACCAAAATTTACCCAGAAGTTATCAGCAGTGCCTCTGTTAGAAAAACTGAGTTTCCCTACAAAATATTCATTCTCTCAGGGCTTGGCATATCTCAGGCGTGGGCCCTGGAATCACTCATCTCTGAACTTGACAGCGCCATGAACGCAGGCAAACAATTGGTGAAAGGCAGTCAAAGATGTGGTGGCTTTCTTTCAGCAAACACATTCTCACCAAAAGATTAAATAAAAGATATTGGCAGCTTATTGACATATCAGCAACAGATGAAAAAACAGGTTAAAAAAGCCCTAATTATAACTGTAAAAGAAATAATTTACAATTAGGAGCTTTATTTATTTGTTCTTCTAGGTCAAAGATCATAAATATGTTTAATTACGCTCTATTTAAAAGACAGCAACGGACACTAGCTTATTATAATAGGAAAGTTCAGACCAATAGTGAAAGATCAACAACAGTGAAAGAGACTGAAGACCCCATACTCACAAATGTCAAGCCATTGACATCTATTTTTACCACTAGAATTGCATTATAACCACCCAAGAGTTCCCTGTGGAAGGAACTAGTCAGCCTTTCATTTAACAAAGCCTCATAGGTTAGGAACATTAGCTGGCAACCCATCTCTTTGAATTAGGGCACTGTGATTAGCGGAAGCCCATAACATAGTAGTTGTTAAATATTTTGAAGTATATCTCCTGGGCCTCCCTAAGCCATTATTGGCTCAAAGCGGGAGGAATAGTTATACCTTATCAAAGAGATGTAGTTAATCCAAAATGATACATGGCATGAAAAGCATTCATATTTGGCTTTGAAATGTATTTTCGTACTAACATTTGAATGTGTGTCTGATGTTCTCAGAAATTACTTCAGAGAGATTCATGAAGCCATAGTGTGAAGACCTGACTTAGGAGAGCTGGGAAATTGTCCAGCTTTCTCCTCATTCTGCTACCCTGCTGAACTCCTTTTTGGCACCTACTCTCTCACGGCACAAAGAATAGCTGAAATGTCTTTTAGAATAATGTCAGTCCTTAAAGTGAGAGATGAGAGTTTGAGTACCACAGAAATTTTTTTGCAACAGGGAATGTAGATTTTTAAAAAATTATAATATGTTCACTGATTATATCTTCAATATGCATTTTTTTCAACCTATCCTTTTCCAATTGTCCCTGGTTTTTATTTAGAAATCCTGGTGCCTCCAAGAAAATTGGCTCCTCTCCCAGCTTCATGTACAGGATAATGTGCCCTGGGCATCCTCCAAATTTCAGGAGTGGGAATGTGACCTTGACTGAGTACAATCCCATTCCTTTCATCACAGTCATGGGGTTCAGATCTGAATATTCATTCTAAGATGGCCCAATAACAATCAAACTTTGGATCTTTGAACTGTCGCAACTGGGCTCCCTTCCCTTAGATCAGCAATTTTCAATGGCGTGCTGCAAGAATTTTTAAAACATGCAATAACTGACTCCTTAGTCAGGGGCACTGACCTCTTTTCCCTTAAATTGTCAAATAAAAAAAAACAAAAAAACAACAGTCGCCTTGGCCAGCGTGGCTCAGTTCGCTGGGTGTTGCTCTATAGGTTGTGGTTTCCATTCCTATTCAGAGCACACGCCTGGGTTATGCGCTGGGTCCCCAGGCAAGGAGGGCACAGGAAGCCGTCAGTCCATGTTTCTCACACTGATATTTTGGTCCCTCTCCTTCTCCCTCCTTTCCCATGTCTCTGGAATCAATTAAAGAAAAAACAAATTAAATGACAGCACTCCACACAACAGTGGCCGTCTGGTGTGAATGCCCTGTTTTGAACCATAAATATATAGGTCATATTGTATAATAGAGTTGTACCTTATTGGCCACATTGCATAATAAAGTTACATCTGATTGGTTAATTCTTGGTACCAGAAATCCTTATATACAAGTATATGTACCTGATTTTTTTTTAAATCACTTTGGAGCAAAAAGGGTAGGTAATTACTACTATTATTATTTTTTTTTTGGTAAATCAATTAAAATTACACTTATTTTTTTTCAGGTCAGCAAAAAATATAATTTTTTTGTGGTGTGCCACAGAATTTTATTTTATTTTATTTTTTTAAATCCTCACGTGAGGATATGTCTATTGATTTTTAGAGGGGAAGGGAGAGAGTGAGAGAGAGAGAGAGAGAGAGAGAAACATCTATGTCACCCAGTTGCCTCCCATATACTCCCCAAGCGGGGATTGAACTCACAACCCAGATATGTGCCCCGACCAGGAATTGAACCCACAACCCTTTGAGGCACAAGAGGACGCTCTAATCAACTGAGCTACCCAGCCAAGGTTGTGCCACAGAATTCTAGTAATTAGTTTATGTGTGCCATAGATGGAAATGGTGGAAAATTGTTCCCTTAGATGATTTTATACATAGTCACATGGGCCCTACAGCTGCTACAATCATTTTAATAAAGTCATCATGAGGAAAAACCAATATATGAGTATGGACAGAGCTGAGAGACCCAGAGCAAAATTCCTTATGATATTATAAACCCCTGAAAAAAGTCATGTCTGAGCCCTGAACTTCCTCTTCCACTAATACATACACTCGACCCAAAATTTCCTTTCTTTTTTAAGCCAATTAAATTGAGGCTTTATGTTATTTGCCATTTAAGCTCCCCTAATTAAAACAATAAATCAACAAACAGGTAATTAAACTGATTAGGAAGCACCAATTATGTTAAAATGTAAAGGCTGCCAATTCACACAGAACAATTACGTCGCAGATAATCACAAATTGATACACACATTCATTTCTCTCTCTCTCTACTCGCACACGCAACAGACACACACCATCAATCTATGTTGCCTGCTACATTTCAGTTCCGTCGAGCTGTATATTTTCAAAGAACACGACAACGAGATATGAAAGCAATCTCTGTGCTTTGAGTTACAGTTCACTTGATCCTGGGAGGGCAGCCTGTGAGAAAGCCAAGGTACATAGCAAATATGGGGATGTTCAGACTCAAAATTTCTAGTAGGATAATCTTCTGTGCTTTAACCAGAAGTAAATTGAGTTGCTTTGTACAAAGAAGTATATAAATTGGGATTAGAAGAATAACCAGAAATGGCATTAGTAATAAATGAAAATGAATTAAATGCTGTGAATTAGACTGCCTTTATGCAATCATCGTCTTCACTTGGCTTGCCATCATTGTCAATATTCTAAAACATTCAAAAGAAAGAGTCTTATGTCCTTTACAAGTATTTATTACATTTTGTTATATTATACAAGTAATGTCAATTTTTGATGTATGCTAGAACCAAAGGCAAAAATTTTAAAAAGTCAATATTCAGCAAGGTTAATGAAGTAAAAATAATGCTTGTCATTTTTCAGAATATGATGGTAAGTATTAATATATAATGAGTTTTTCCTCCCAGAATATGTTACAACAGGTTCTTTGACCTATAATGCAGGGGTTGCACAAAATAAAATTTATCAGATACAATTCAGTCAATATTACTGGGTATCTGCATAGAAGTGATCAGAAAATTCATCAGACAATGTCATGATCAAAGATCATATTGCCGTTATTCAGGCCCCATAACTAGGTAATTGCTTTCTCTAAGAAAATGTATTGGAGATGCTTCATTACCCTTGTCCTGTCGTCACAGAGACTGCAGTAAGCCTGTTTCTAAGAGTGCTCACTGACACATCCTTCCGGGGACATGGCTCACCTTGGCACTCTGCTTTCGGTGGTAGAGATGTGTGGGACAAGTTGATGGGCTCAGAATCAACAGCAGCTGGGAAACAGACACTATGACACAGTGGACGGTAAATCCATTGCAGCCACAGCAGCGGGAGAGAAGGGCAGCAAAGGGTACGCTCAGGGATGGAAGAGGCAGTAATAGTGGCTACAGTTGCAGACGTTTAAGATTGAGTTAGCAACTAAATCTGAAATTCAGTAGAATCTGAGAGATTTCAGATGTGGAGAGTTCAGGACAAGTCATCCCAAGACATGTTTGTGATATGTGTACTGTTTTCAGCTAAAGGCAACCAAAATCCTACAAACTGAAGAGAAAATTCTGCCCTACTCCCTTTAACTACCTGGAAGAATTTGAATTAGGGACCTTGCCCATAATAGGAGATTATCAGAGATAACATTTTCAACCTACTTATATGGCAGGGCTAACTACTAATTACTGAAATGTGTGTGTTCCCCTGCAATGACCTTCGGCAGTCGGAAGGTGTCTCACATCCTCCCTAGCTCGGAATGGCTTATATACCAAAATTTCCCCTTCTATCTTTGAACCACTCATGCATGTGAATTTCCCATACATCTGTACATATTAAATTTGCTTTTTCTCTTTCTAATTTTTCTCATGTCTATTTGATTGTTAGACCAACTGAAGGAAACTTGAGGGTAGAGGAATGCTTCTTTCTCCCTTACACAAGGAAAGTCACTAACAAATCAAAAGTGGGTGTGTCATATGAAAGCGTTCTAAAGAGTGCAGCTGTGCTTACTTTATAAGTAGGTAAAGGAATAAATGGTCATACCTGTAGAGTCCTGACTTCCTGTGATTCAAAAAAGATTATTATACTATGTTATATCATATTATATCAATTGTATATGGATAATCAAAGATATTGTATGATATCTATGAACTCTTTTCTTAAGTACATGAGAGCAATGTGAGGTGTCCCCCTCTTCATCCTAGCCATGAACTTTGTACATAAAAAATAAGATCATGATTGTCTTAAGTTATAAATACAATTTACAGAGAATTAAAGCAAAAAAAATCTACAAAGCAGTTTTACATCATCGTCATTTTAACCTCGACATCATCACATTATGATCATCATCATCTTCAGCATAAGACGAAATGGCTATCAGACAGCTGAGCTATATTCTCTAACTTATAAATACTAACATAGCTAATGTGACACTGTGTTACCAAGAGGTGGATTTTTCTGCTGTTAACAGAGAGGAAAAAGAAGCCCAACTGGGCAACTACTGAAGTGTCAACAACGCTCCGTAAATAGGATCACAGTGTCTATATAACAGAGGGCACGGAAGGCTGCATTCTATTCTTGGCTCAATAACACTGGCCTTAGAGATAAGGTCCTGTGGTGCTGAATATAATTATTATTTTCATTGATTATTAGTCATTTGACTTTCAGATTTTTGTGCATCTGCTCCTTGATAGTGTATTTAACAGGAGACTGTCCCCACAATCCTATAATCTCTAAATTTAATTTAATTTCTAATCCTGATACAAGAAGAGATAGACTTTGAAACTCAAAAAAAATAAATAAATTCTACACAACAAGACATTTTTCCCAGGTAACATCCCATTCTCTTTCTTTGTGCCTTTGGCTTTTTGGACTTTCTTTACTCTTCTTTCTCATTTACAAAAAAGAAAAAAAAAGAGAGATTATTAATAATGGTTCTAATTGTCATTTTTATAATTAATAAAAACTATCCTAAGACTTGTATATAAGAAAACTATTCTGTACTAGAAAGATGTGAGTAAACAGCAAAGGAATCTAGGCAGTGAAAGTGCAGATACTGGTTCAAAGGAAAGTATGTATTTGATAAGTAAAAATCTCCTTAGTTATAACTGTAATTTGAAATACTAGAAAAATTTACAAAACAATAAGAAGGGGGGCTAAAGTATGAAAAAAAGAAAAGAATGATGAATTTTTCTTACATTTGTCTAATTCAAAGATTTAAATTAATACATTTAGTTCTCAGGAGATATTTTTTGAAAGAGGACTTTCCTGGTACTTATCTATGAATGTTTCATTAGAGATGAACTTTTTAACCTACAGGAAATATTAGGGCTGCTCTTTTATGTAAAGAAAAGGCACACAAACCAAAATAATAATGAAAATAATAATAATTTTGGATTTGGAAATGACCTCCAAGTACCTATTTTCCAGAATTCCGATACTATATCTCCCCTGGCTTTTTTGATAAAAAAGAAAAAGTAAAAGAATAGAAGGAGGCAAAACTCTTCCTTTTATTCAGTTCAGGCATTTAGTTAAACACTTAATAAGAATTATTTTATTTAATCCTTATACAACTTCCTTGTTAAAAATAGGCACTATTTTTATTCCAATTTAAGAGAAACCTGGCCTGGGCCACTAGGTATTTCAAAACCTGTGATCAACACCATTTTTGGTTCCAAAGGTTTATTTTTCATTCTTTATTTTTACAAGAAAATGATACTTTAAAAGAACTAAGGGTATGGCATTATGTGAGTTAACTAGCCCTACTCTCCTCTCTTCGTATTTTTTGTGTGAATGTGAACAGCAGCAAAAATAAGTTCTGTATATTTTAATAAACTCAAAACTGAACTATCTGTTATTTTAGATATAAAAATATGACTAATTTTTTCAACTAACATGGTGATCAATGCTTACACGTTTTCCCAGTGGTCACTGCATCATTTATTTTGGCCTAATAAATGATGCCAAAAGTCTTTTCCTAAAAAATTATAAAGCCTATCCCATCCCATACTTTAGGTTTTCAGGTTATTACAAATTTAAATTCTATTAAATTGCTATTAAACTATTTTTTTAAAAACTAATGTTCATTACAGTTTTGTCCATTTCCCCACCACCACTCACCCAACCCTTCCTATCCCCACCTCCCTTGGCTCTGTCCATGAGTCCCCATGTATGTTCCTTGACCACACTTCCTGTTTTCCCCCATCATCCCCTCCCCTCCTCTTCGGTTCACTGTCAGTTTGTCTTCACTTCAATGTCTCTGGTTACAACAAATGGGACTTCATCAAAATAACCTATTTTCTGATATTCCAATTAGTTGCTTAGAAAAAAAAATCTTTGGATCTACTTTTTTAGAAATAGATTTTTTTGGCAGAGTCTTCCCCCCCTCACCCCCCAGTCTTCATGAACTGTTATCATTATTTGGTATTTTACAACAGGTATTTTCCTGGTCTTAAATCTGATCAATTTATTTTGGTTATTATTTTTAACTAATGTTTCTGCAAGAAGGTGGCCATCCACAAGCTAAGGATAGAGGCCTTAAGAGAAACCAGCCCGCTAACAACTCGATCCTGGAATTCCTACCTTTAAAATTGTGGGGAAAAAAAGGTTCTGTTTTTTTAATATTCCCAGTCTGGTAATTTGTTATGGAAGTCCTGGCAAACTAATACAGCTAAAGAGGGTTTATTAAAATTTTTGCTTGTATAGGTAAGTCTGGAAATAGCAGAAGAACAGTCTGCATTTGGACAGAATGAATTGATAGCTCGCCTCTCTATTCTTCCTCAGTCAATGACTTACGAGACACATTTTAATCAAGGTGGAAACAGTGCCCTGAATCTATAAAATTAATCTTATTTTACTATTTTAACTGTCCAGTTTTAGAGATGGTAATCATACTTATTACATTCAATTACTGATTTTCTATATGGCATTATATTAGATTCCAAATTCTAATCATGTAAAACCATCAAATGTTAGAAAAAAATACCTGATAATAATACAAACAATCTGGGTCATAAAATCTTCCATTTCAACTTCTCTCTGCCTCTACATTTCCTCCCATCCATTCTTCTCGCTCAACAGAGTGAACTTTTGAAAAAGCATTTGATCATGTCCCTTTTTGGAAAACACTGATCAATCATTCCCCCATCAATTCAAGATAAATTTCAGTCTCTCGAGTATGGCACAAAGGTCTATGGTAACTTAATGTCTGACACTTTTCCAACTTCCCTCTCAGCACCACCCACCTTGGCCCCCACTCAGGCTCTGTAGGCTAGCTCTCCAAACTGCTGTGTTCCGGGTTTCCTCACCTGTTTCCATTTCACCTGCTAATCTCTTTGTTTGGAGTTACTTAATCTTTCTCCGCCACATCGTGCTTGACAAAGGAGCATAGTGGCTCTGATTAGGAACTCTGGGGCTAGATTTTGTGGGTTGGAATCCTAGTTCTGTCACTTATTACCTGTATTATCTCTCTCTGCTTCAATTTTCTCATCTGTATGTATCAATACAATAAAATTCATATCAAACTTCTCCTAGGATTGCTATACTTCATAAATAAGTAAATACATGTAAAGAAAATGGGTCATTTGACCCATTATAAGCACTCAATTAAGTGTTACTTATCAAGATTGAGCACAGGGGTCTTCTCCTTTGGGGAATTATCCCCAGCCTGAGAGAGCTGTCCTCCAAGTGCTTCCATGTTCCCAAGTCCATTTTAATTGCACAGTACAATAGCAGCTGTGATACAACTAGAAAAGTCTTAAGAATCAGTCTTCATTGTTGTTGCACTCCCAGAGCACATCATTGTGCTGAACATACAGTGAGTGCTCAGTAAGTATTTGCTGGGTAACTGAATAAATCATTGGAAGAGTGGTGCTTCATTCAAAGATTGAAAATGCTTAAAAGAAATATCTCAGAAAAGTGTTATGTTTGCATATAATGATTTATTTAGATTGACGATTTTCATTTCTGCCACCAACCAGTGTTTTTAAATATTGACTATAGAGGAAGCAATTTTCCATTATAAAAATCAATGTAGGCTTATGAATAAAAATTTTGAAAATATAAAAAAGGAAAAATAAATGGTAAAACTACCCATAATTATATCATCTAAAGGTCACTATTAATATTTAATAACATTATTTTATTTTTCTTAAATATGAGTTTATGTGATGTATATAACAAATTTTATCTATCAATTTTTTATCCTTTTACTCATTAAAAAATCTAATGTAAATATTTTCTGATATTCCAATATCATAGTAAACATTATTTTTATAGTCTAGCCAGTAGAGTACCACTAAATATTTTCTTATTGTAGGTCATTAAGTTTGATGAATTATGTTAGGTTATAATACATTCAGTTCAGCCCTGTTGCATAATTTTCCTGAAATTTCACATTGAGTGAGTTACATGCTGATGTCAAGAATCAATCAATCTTTTTTACAATAGAAATATCCTTACATGTGTAGATTTCAAACCTTTCTGTTTGGCAGCACAACACCTTATCAAAACAAGCACTAATGGCATTTGAAAAAAACAAAACTAGCAAAAACAGAGCTACTCTGATTGATTCAAACTCAGAGCTAAGAGCCCAGAACACTAAGATAAAATAACAAATTTGGAATACCATTATCTTAAGAATGTCATGTTTCCCAGTGAGTAAGTTTAGCTATTCATTTTCTGCAAATGCCACAAAAGTGGTAAATGTAACTAAATCACAAAGACGGCAGAAAGTGAGGTGTCTTTGGAATTGAGGCTTATACTAATTGGCACTTTCTAAATCATTTTTCCCCCAGGGGACGCTTTTTTCCCCCCATGGCTATACAGCTACAGGAAGTATATGAACAGAACTTACTGATTTTCCCACTAGTCTGGTTTTCCTAGAACCATTCGCTTGGTATTCCCAGTTACTCACCAAACTATGTAGTTGTCTATCTCCAAGAAGTACATTTCCATATAGAGGCTTAATTAGAACTATATAATATTATAACTTGCACAAATAAATGTTTCAAATGGGGCTCGTTCCTTTTAAATGCCTAGGTGGTACTGAGGACTTACACTAACAAATTAACAGCCACCACTTCACTGATTTGGAAATTATCTACTCAATTATAAGTCATGCTGCCATTTCCAGATGTTCATTAGTTATTGCTTATTCAGAGGATTGGCTATATTGGTCTTTATATATTTTTAGGTTTATTAGAGTGTGAACGTATTCTGTAATTATGAGACGCAGATGAGCAACCATCTGCAGATATTTCTCCCCCTCTCAAGGACTTTCAGATCAAACTGAGTCATATTTCACTGATGAGTTTCCCCTGGATTAAAGCTTTACAGCACTGTAAATAACAATAATTATAGTGCTGAAAATATAATGTTTCTCTGGACTGGAAACTTCCTTTTCTGTCCTTTCATGCTTTAAAATAATTTCTAAAGTAAATATCTTGTGTGATACGTTAATAAGAGATTTAGGTCAACTTTATTAGTTACGGTTTAAGTAAACAATTATTGATCAATGAGCAATTTATTTTTAGGTGACAACTTTGGGACCAAAAAAGCAACTTAAATCTGTAATGATAATTCTTAAAGACATGTCATAATCCAATTAGTCACCTCAATACATCTCCCTTCTTAGTGTAAAGATTCATTTTACCTTGGTATATCTCTATTTATTGGAAATATTTATGGTAGAGAGGTCCTTATAAGTTCCCCAGGTATTCCTGCCATAGCCTGACATCACAAAAGGAATTTTCAAATTCTATCAGCCAATTTTGCTCATAAAACATTAATTCACGGAGATTATTTGAAACTGGTGTTTTTTTAAATTGTTTTCTCTTTTGCCTTGTGGACTGCACACTCAGAAATATATCACTTTAATATTATGAAGCAAAAGAGCACGACTTGGTATGGTCTCTCGGAGAACACTAGCTTTGTTTTTGAATTATAACTATAATAGGCTTTGGGAAATTAATTCAGAGGCCTACAAAATTAGTATATCCAGTTTGAAAGATTTTTTTCCCCAAATCTCAAAGTCACAGTATTCAATACATATTTATGGCAATCTAAAATGGGCAGAGATATATTGTATATTTGGTGAATCTGGGGAAAAATAATACAACATAGTTATTGATGCCCTGCTTACTAACTAGTGGGAACAGATACACATAAAACTGCCCAATTCTAGGAAGAAGAGTTAATTGGCATTAGAGGAAGATGAATAGAAATAATTAATTCTGGTTGGGATTTCTTAGCCGTTTGTCTGCCAGGCATTCTCCTTCTTGCCTTCGAGGTGTGCAGAGCTGAAGACTACAGTTTAGACTCAGTCTAGAAATCAGAAGGCCAACAAACAAACGACAAGCTACTCAGCTTGCCCGTGGAAATGCAAATTAAAGCAACAATAACATTTTGAAAAAAATGTCACGAGTGTATGTTCATGATATAGCCTTTCCTGTGAGTCAGCCGGGCAACTGCTCGGCTAGCTGACCGCTGAGCCGCTGGGCACCAAGGGATAAAGAGTCACACACAGTGACTATGCTGTTCACTCAGCTCTCACTGAAGGCAGGTTCACTCAAAGTAGAACATCAACATGCATTAATATCCTACTTACACTCTAACAATCCAAGAGAAATATAACATACACACACAGCAACCACTGGGGAATAACGAATCTGAGTCCCAGAGTCTCAGTCTGCAGGTCCGGGGAGACAGCTCAGTGGGCAAGGGAGTTGTCAGTGTCTTTTAAGGGAGAATCTCAGGAGCCAGGTGGGCAGCAGGGTAGATGAAGTCCTCAGTCCAGCAGGGCAGAGCCTCAGGCGGCTGGTGCCAAGGGAGATCAGCATGGCATGGGGCATGTGCTCTGGTGTGTGGACCCCAGCTGTCTAAGCAGCAGCCTGAAGCCTGCCGTAGTTTTACCTTGAAAGTGGTGTACTCCACCCTTCTGGGTCTCTTGATAAGTGTCTTGGCACCCTTGATGGCAAGTGGGGAATTTCCCCATGAGCCTATCTATGGTTCCTGCTCTGCAGACACGGCTATTCTGATCACATGTGCAGATACCTTAGGTGTGCCTCCTTGGCAGATGTGTCTAGCATGACTTAGGTAGTTTCCCTCTTGAACTATAGTGCCATGGCTGGCTGGCTGACAGCCATGACATGAGTGACGCCATCTTGTTTAACATACTTTATGCTACCTTGACCAGACCAATGTCATTTTATTGGTCCTACTCTCCACAAAAAGAAAAAGAAAAAAGCTTGATCAGTTTTGACGAAGATGTGGAAAAACTGAAACTCTCAAACACTACTGACCTGAGTGTATGTTGGGGTGATCAGTTTGACAATATCTCATTAGAAATAATCACACGCTCTTATATAGCAATTCAGCTTCTAGGTTTAACTTAGAAAAACAGTCATACCTGACCACAAAAAAGAATGTAATAGGGTGTTCAGTGCAGACTTTTTGAAATTAGAATCAAATTTACTTACTAGATAGCCATCAGAATATGAGAGACTAAATTATCCAAGAATTAGATAGATCTCCATGTATTCAAATGGATTTCTGAGATTTCTGAGATACAAAAATGGATTTCTGAGATACAAAATTGACTATGGTACCACTTAATATGTTTATAATATGTTTTCTAGGTGTACATACATGTGTATATAAATATAAAGAAATTGTTCTGCTAAATTAAATTGCCCAGAGAAAGGAAGAGAAGATATTATTACTAGAGGTAGTAATAAAATGGGATTTTAGTTTTATTCCTGATATTTAACGTATCAGTGAAATATAATACACACAGGTAAAAGGACATGCCTAAGTGCACATCTTGATAAATTTTTATAAACTCAACACAACTATGTAATTAAAGCCACAGAAATTCTTCTTATGTCTCACTCCAGTCAATGTCCCTCAATGTAACTGTTACATAGTCTTCTAAAAACATAGATGACATACGAATTTACATACATGAGGAAACTAAAAAAAACAAAACAAATGAATAAACAAAACAAAAGAGGGACAGACCCATAGATAAAGAGAACAAGCTGATGACTGGTAAAAGGGAGAAGGAAGCTGGGAATGGGGGGCTCAAGTAAAAATTCAGTAAGTTAATTAAAATTTAAATATTTTTAAAATAAAATAAATAAGATTTAAAAAAGCCTTTTGGACTATGTAATTAAAACAACAATTTGTATGTATGTACCTTTGTAACAAAAAGAGAGAAAGAAAGAAAGAAAGAAAGAAAGAAAGAAAGAAAGAAAGAAAGAAAGAAAGAAAGAAAAGTCCTAACTTTATGAAGTAAAAAAATAAATATATGGTTTTAGGAAATGAGAAGTGCTATTAAAAACATTTTTATTTAAATTTATTGGAGTAAGTTTATTAGTTCATAAATTATATATTTTATTTTGCTCACTACATAAAGTCTAGTTTCCTTGATGACAATATTTATCCCCCTTTACCCTCTTAATTCTCCCCTTACCCTCTTTTCCCTCTGGAAACCACCATGCTGTCATTTGTGTCTATGGGTCTGTTCATTTTATTAGTTAATTTGTTTCTTTCTGTTTCATATCCACCATAAGAGTGAAATCATATGGTTTTTGTTCTTTTCCATCTGACTTATTTCACTTAACATGGTACTCTCAAGATCCCTCGATGTTGTTGCAGGTGGCACTATCTCATCTTATTTTTATTGCTGACTAGTATACAAGAGGTGAAGTGGGGTGGGGAGATGACTAAGAGGGTAAAAGCGGTCAAATATACGGTGACATATATATACTAGACTTTATGTGCCGAGCACACAATGCAATATGCACATGATGATTATAAAATGTACACCTGAAACGTAAAATGTAATTAACCAATGTTACCACAAAAAATTTAATTTTTAAAAAAGTATTGAAACATTCCAAAAAAAACCCTAAAAAAATGTATTGTAGGTTGGGAAGAGCCTAAGGTCTTCTCATTCACCCTGACTCTTTGCTTCAATGTCCCTATAAGGAATTATCTTTTTGCTTAAATGTCTCTAGTTACAGGGAACTCACCATCCACGAGGACATTTCGAACATCTCTCTTGCCAATTCCTCTAAAAGCTAGAGGATCTTCCTGATCTGAAAGCTCAAACTTGGGGCCATTTATCTTCTACCATTAGTCCTAGTTAGGTCCTTTGAAATTACATGCAACAACAAAACCAAAACAATCCTTTTTCCCTCAAGACAGTCCTCTCACGAGTCTCCTTTCCATGCTGACATTTCCATCCCTACACCAGTCTGCCTACTGCTTTCTGGACAAAATCCAGTTTGTTAATAACATCTTCAAAATATGGTTCCAAACTGAAAGACAAAAAATCGCTGTCAAAGCTGTTGCCAATGTAAAAACACACATGTGTGTGCACACATATGCACACAAACACTTGCATGTAGAACTAATGTTCCTCTAACTGTATTTTCATCCATTCCACATTTCATATCATCTTGTCAAATACCTTGCTGAAATCCAAGTGTATAATATCTAGTATGTTTTTGATCTACACCCTATTGACTATATAAAGAAAAAAGAAACTAAGAGAGAGATAGGTGCTCCGAAGCAGACAGGCAACGGAGATGGGCAGGACCCCTCCTTGTTTGGATCATTCATCTCCCGTTTATTCCACCATGAAGCACGCTAACTTTTATGGAAGTCAAGCTTATTACTGACTCAGACTGAACTTCCAACCAGGTCATGGGCTCAGGTTTTTGTTTGTTTTAATACAGGAGTAACAGAAGCATTAGTAAGATAACACATATAGTGTACTTCGCCACTATATGTTAGAGTAGGCCAGTACTGAGCTTCTCAAGTCTCCCTGGGTGGAATTTTGTGCAAAGGTCATGCAAGGGGTAGGGAAGAAGGGGAATGCTTTGAATAAGGGATATTGACAAGGTAGATCATGGAAAGAATGGGTGCTTCCCAATGACTGGGCAGAAATAGGCATGAGGTGGTAAGGACAAGGGCCCTACAGGCCCATGGCGCTCACCAGCAAAGACGGTTGCTGTCAGGGACATCTTCAACCCTTCTAGAGCAGAATGTCCAAGAAACAAGATAGATTGTAGGGCTGAACCTCAGCGTGAAGTAGCAGAAAAATGACCTTAGAGGCTGCAGCAAATGCTTCTTCCTTGGGGAGGAGTCCTGGGTGATCCTAGAAGGATGGGAGTAGGGCCAATAGGGGACTAGGTTTGATTTATCATGACTCATAAATAGGAAGGTATGTGATATAAAAAATAAGATAATATAAAAGAATAATGAAAATAAACTACAATTGCAATAAAAAAATCCTATGCACCAAATGTGAAATTAGGTTGAATATGAAAATCTGCCAAGTATATACTTTGCAAAAGCAGTTTGGGATTATACATAAATGATTCTTTTCTGCCAAAAAAGAGAAACAAAATAGGTAGCTAGAATAAAAATATAAAAACTGTTACAGTGTTCAAATTGTTTAGATTAGTCTCTTGAATTCTTCAGTCTCATTATTAGTCTATTTCCTAATCACTTCAAACATCACCTAATGTAATGTCCTGGTCTCCCATGTGAATGTAGTCCATGCTAAAAATCCCTGAAGTGTCTGCATACATGTACATCTGGAAACATTTACCCTGCCCTGCAGAACTTCCCCTGTCGCCTCTCAGAACTTCAGAGAAGATGGGCCAAATGTAGAAGAGTACCTGGTTAACAAGCCCAAAATTCCTACCCCACTCCCACAACTTATATTCCTTTAGTCTGTTTAAAAGACATTTGCCATTGGTTTCCCCCAAATAGCCTGTTAGAACTTTGAGCCTAAATGCTCCAATAAACTTCTGGTATATCACTACACTGTAAAAAAATATTTAAAACATTGCCATTGTCTCTTCTTCCTTTGGTTGGTGAGCTTGAAACCTTGAAGTCTTACACACAAACCAAAGTGTGATGTGATCCCTGAGGTGATTCACTCTATTTGTAGATCTAAGGTTTATTGAAGCCAGTAACTTTTCTTTTTTCCTACTATTGCCAATCAGGGCAGTTTTTTTAAGCAATATTCATATTAATATTCATGAAACGATGCACACAATTTGTAATTCAGATCTACTATATGTGTTGCATTATAGAAGGGCTAATAAAAGTTTATGTGAAAAGGAAGATTTTTACATAACTAAAATAAAGACATTGGATTTTCTAGGATTTATTTTTTCATTTATTGTAATTTTTGATTTTGCCAAAGATGTTCAAAAGATTATTCACCTGTAAAATCATGACATTAATATTTGCTAAGTTTTTCTCCTGAACCTTTAGTAATATTTGCATTCTCATTATAATAAATGCAATGTATTAGAAGCCCATCAATATTTGTTAATCTAATGAGTGACAAATGTGTATTCGAAATTAATCTGCCCAAAACAAGAACATAAATCCACAAACACTCTAAAATATTAACTGGTTAATTCACTTAAGATGACTCACTGCAATGAAAATAATTGCATCGGAGTCTCTGACAAACTTTACAGTTACATTTTTATCCAAGACCACAGTCTTAGTCTATTTTGGCTGCAATAACAAAATACCATAAAGTAGCTTTAAACGACAAGAATTTATTTCTTACCTTTCTGGGGGCTGGAAAGTTCAATGGCAAGGCACCTGCTGCCTGGGGGACTGGTGGAGCCTGTTTCTTAGAAGTCTTGTCACTGTGTCCTCACATGGCAGAGGCATGAGGGAGCTCTATCGGGTCTCTTGTGAAACAGTGCTCCCAGTCGTGAGCACTCCGCCTGCGTGGCCTCATCACATCCCAGAGACTTCACCTCCTAATATCGTCACCATGAGGATTTCAACATAAGAATTAGGAGGTAGAAGATGCAAATATTCAAACTACACATTTAATAACCACCTTGTTATGCTCATCTTCAATGTAATATGTAGCACATATAATGGGAAATAATATGCATTCCTATATGTAAATAATTTTTGTGTGGAAAACTAGCGGTCTGGCAGAAGCTTAATTCTGTGGCAACCAGAAGGCAAAGCCTTAGTAGGATTCTCAAAATCTCTGAATGATATATAAAAGTATCAAACACCTAGTGGTCTTCTAGAAATGTCCCAGAAATAAGGTAGACTATTGAACAGATGCAATCATTAATCTCTCCTACTCTTTTCTTTATCTTGGGAACTGGAGCAAGCCATGTTGGTAACCAGAGTGGTGGGAAGATAAAACACTCTTTACCCAAGTTTATATTTTAATGATTAAGTGTCTAGGCTCTAGAACGTGGCAGAGAGAAATCTGGAGTCCTAGATCTGCTACTTACTAGAATATAACTTGTCTTAGCTCAGACTGCTATAACAAAATACCACAGACTGGTTGGCTTAAACAATAGAGAGATATTTCTCACAGCTCTGGGAACTGAAAATCTAAGATCAAAGTACCAACAGATGTGAGAGCTCTTCATCCGGATTGCAGATGGTTGCTTCCTCTCTGTGTCATCACATGGTCTGTTCCTGGAAGAGATTTCCTGTCTGTTCCTCATCTTACAATAGCTATCATCCTAAGCACCCCACCCTCATGACTCATCTAAACCTAATTATCTACCAAGGGCCCCACCTCCAAATGCCATCACATTAGGAATTAGGACATTAACGTAATGAATTTTGAGGGGACACAATCATTTAGTTTATAACAGATAAGTTTCAGTTGTCTTATCTAAAAATCAGGGCAATAGTAGGACCTATCATATGATTTTTACATTAAATAAGATACCACAGGTAAGTACATAATCTCCATATATTTTGATGCTATCTATATGTTAGCTATTAAATTTATTTTTTATTAATTACTTGCTAGATTGTTTTTATCTGTGAAACCATTGCCCAGTGAATATCCTTTTACTGTTAACTTCACCTGTAGTGAATGGTTTTATTTTACTTATCTGGTAAAATAGAAAAGTATCTCTCTACACCTAGGCTTATTCATTTTGATGGATAGAAGTTCCCTATTGAAAAATCCATATTTAATATGGGATTTAAAATCCACATAGAATCTGATTCTTTTATTTTTACTCCAATAGATAAAAAGTACCAAGTACCAAGACAAATTTAAATGCATCATTATGGTTTGAACATTGTCTTCAGCCAGTTTTTTATCTGCATTTCTTGACACACCAAAAAATAGTTTCTACCTTACTTTTCGATCTCAAAATAATGTTCTGCTCCCAAAATATTAAGAATGTATAAAGGAACAATGATGAGCTACAAGTGCTTTCTTGAGTATAACTTTAAAAGTCAATAAAGCAATCTGTATCTTTCTTATGTCTTGTTTTAAGTACATTGTGCTCTCAGTGTACTAGAATATACTAAAACTCATACATTTCTGGATGAAAACCTGAGGTTCATCAGCCCAGAGATAAGCCACACTGAAAATTACATTTGGAATATACAGGTATTTTAAAGAATTACTGACAAAGTGAAAGGCTGGATTGCTCACACGTGCCTACAAGGGCAGGATACTTGCTGGGAATGCATATTCAGAAAATAGTTCTTAGAGGAAGAAAGATAAATTTCAGAAATTATGCCAAAGGCAAAGTTGTCATTTTTTTATTCCATGGTTTTCTTGTGAAGATGAAGGAGGGAAACCTTTTTAGGTGTAACGCGGTTTTATTTCAGGGCTCTTGGATCTGGTGGCTTAAATGTCCTTCCCCGTCAAACAGACGGCAGCATCACATTGCGGCAAATTCAGAACTATGCTGAAAAAGAGATAATCAAATAATGTTGTAATTACTCAAGCCATAATATCTCCCAGCACTTATTTTTTATATTTTTAATTCAAAATTGATGGTGATTTACTTCCTCTTTGACTTTGTATTGCTTTAGGAAAATCATGAATTTTTTAGAGTGTGTGGTCACATAAAGTGATGGTATTAAATTTGCTCATGATTTTTCCTAGTTTAAATAACTTCTGAGGAAGAAATTCCACAAATCTGCTACTGATCTTTATCACAAAACTTACAGAGCCTGGTACCGTGTCCAAATTCAAGTTATAAGGTCAGAAAAACCTGTGTGCATGTGTGTGTGTGTGTGTGAGAGAGAGAGAGAGAGAGAGAGATAAGACTGTGTAGAAAGTTATGGTCTTTATTTGTGAGGGTGATTAGTGGTTATGCAAAATGGTCTAGAGTCTTTAAAAAGGTTTAAACAGGAAAGGAGGAGGGGGGAAGCTCTGATAGTTTCTTAAAACTCTTATACTTTTCTTTCTTTACTCATAATTTTAAACCTTCTTAGTATTTATTCCTTTGTCCATTAATTACGTGGACAGTTTATAATCATTCTACCTAATTCACAGAATTATTTTAGGAATCAATTTTGATTTTATGAGCCAAGGTATTTTGTGTCAGTGTAACACAGTAAATATTATGTCATTATTGTTTTGAAGAATGTCAGACAGATTCAGTGTATGCAGTTTCCAAAGTTATTATGTCAAGAATGTCTCACACGAACTCTGCTTTTGTACATACCTAATCTGATTACCTGATATCTTGTTACTGGGGCAGCAGCATGGTAAAGTGGGAGATGCAATAACTACAGAGTTAGGGTCTCATATTACCATCACAGTTCCAATGCATCATGACTTCAGGCAAATTATATGTCTTTAGCCTTGGTTTCTTTATTTGAATTATACACATAATAACATGCTTAATAAGTACCGGTTATAGCCAATGACCTATTAAATAAATCATTAGTTGCTCTGTGAAAACACATAAAAGTGTCTTTCTTGGTTAATTTGGTCACTCTTCTTCCAAATTCTAAATAGGGGAGCAAATTAGAAAAAGAAAAATACTTGGAGAAAAACAAACACTTTACACTTGATAATTTTCTAGCATGAGGTTGACAATAATAGCCTGTCCATTCTGTCACCTCATTTGTGAAATAAAATATTTTACCTTTTAGAGGTCTATCTTTTCTTTATTGGTTCATCTGCTTCTTACAATTTGGTAATCTTTGGAACTGTGCATAAGAGTGTTTGCAAAAGAAAACCCTCCCAGTAAGGTAACTGTGATCAGTAAGTGTATTGTCTATTATTCAGAGCACTGTAAAAATTCTCCTGCTGTGATGACATTTGCCAGTTACTGTACCAAAAAGCATTTCGCCTTTCAAAAAAATTAAGTATATCTTTACAGATCCAAAATCGAAGATAATCAGAAACCTCACTTTTTATAAATTGGAAGCCCATAACACATATTGTAATAGGGACATAATACATAACAATAGGAAATGCTTGTCAAATGTTTCAACTTCATTACCTACATTTAGTTTAGAATTTAAATTCAATTTTAAAACAGAGCAATGGATTTATCATAGGATTCACAGAAATAATTTATTTTGTAATTAATATTATAAATAACATTAAAATTAGAATCCTAAAATGAATAAAAAGTAGCCATAGCATTTTATATAAATGTTCTATTATTTACATAAAATTAAAGTTCAGAATAAAACAGACATGTACATTCCTAGACATGTTGATTGATTAGGCATCTTTTAAATCCTCTATTATCAAGAGTGAAGGGATGTCTTTCTGAAAACATGTTGAATTACAGGTACACCTTCAGAAGGCAGAAATGGTTCCAATCGATACCCATAACTGGGAGGCAGGTTTAAGCTCAGTATAAGGAGGCAGTTTCGAATAGAACACTTTGTCCTAGAACATAGTGACCTGGGAGCCTCACCAGAAGACCAGACTACCTTTCGAGGGTGATCAATAGAGGACTGGTGCAATAACGTTGATCTAGAGGTCCTCTAAGAGGAATTTCATTGTACATTTTCACTGACCAAATTGAAAAAAATGTTGGCTTAGACTATTTTCAGGAGAGGAAGATAAAAGCAAAGAGAAACTTTATTTTTTAAATTAAAACAATAATGTCTAAAAAAGAATAATATTATATTAGCAAAAATTCATGGTAACACAACTATTTTTGCTATTGCATATACCTATGTAATTCTTTCCAAACTGCTAACACATTTTATGAAGTTGCATGGTTACTATATTTTGATTTTTTCCCCCAGCTGATGTATTATGAACCTTCTTGTAAGATTGTTATCTGCTCTTTACAACAGCTGATGATAATGCACTGAAAATAAGAAATGATCATGAAGAGGGCAATGATGATTGATTATATCAATTGAATGCTTCTTATATGCCAGGTATTAGAAGTATTTGGGGGTAACTATCATATTTTATCCTCACAACCCATTTACAGATAGAGTTATTTAGGCAAAGGAAGTTTAAATATTTTCTCAGTCATAGAGCTGTTATGATGGGGTTAACAGAAATGGTTTTAAATATAACTGCACTTAATATACTTGAAGGAACAAAAGACAGGATTTAGAGTTCTGGCAGAAACTGGACCATAATAGATAATCAAATGCAAACTCCATACTAAAAAAGAGAGTAACTGAAATTAAGAGCTCAAAGTATTGTTTTCACAGGGAATTAGATAACAGCTGAAAAGAGATTTAGTGAACTAGAATATAGGTCATAAAAAATTCATATTAATACATAATGTGACAAAAGAATGAAGAATACAGAAAAAGTATATAATGTGAAAGTGTCCAATACAAGTGTAACTAGAGTTCCAGAAAGAGAGGAGAAATGGCACAAGACAGAAGAAATACAAAAATAATTAACTAGCATTAATTACTGTGATTTGCTAGAAATTGGTACTTAGTTTGAAGAGCATACCATTGGGATGAGTGCCATTTTAAGATTGATATAATCAAGGCTTAAGAAAGCACTTAATAAATATGAATGATTCTGCCAAGCACAAGGAAAAGAAATTGTTTCTGGGTCCCAACTGAATTAAAAAGGCAGTTAATGTTATCTTCCCTCTATTGCAACCAATTTTTCATGTTCTTTTACCTTTGTTTTTTATTCCTTGCTCCCGATTGCAAACACAAAATTCTAAGAAATACTCCTTTAAAATACACACATAAAATAAAAGTGACTAAAATTCAGGGAAAAAATTTAATAAGATACCATCATTTAGTCATGAAATATTAAAGTCATAGGGAGAATTTCCATGGCTTAACAAACTTTTTGAGAGTTCAGAAATGCACTGAATTCATATGTCTTTTGGACAGCAATACCATATCTAGGAATTTACGGAAATGTATACATACATATGTGAAATGACGTAAGTGCAATGGCATTAATGCATTGCTTATAATAGTAAAATATTGTAAATAATCTAAATTGGTTAAAAAGTTATGAGCCATTATTAATGGAATGTTATGTCATACTGTGGTGCAGCAATAAAACAAAGCAATATTAGGAAACTATATAGTAATTTTAGAAGACTTCCACACAGTAGCTCTAAATGTTATTATTATTCCTGTTACACTGAGGAGGAAACTGGCATACAGAGAATAAGTAACACATCCAGAGAGGTTATAGCACTGCTAAAAGTCAGAGTGGGAAGTTAGCCCAGGCATTTATTGAAAATATCTTTGCACCTTGAGTGAGCACACATTCCAGCTACCTGTAGTAATTATTACTAGTGCCCCCATTCATGCTCCAATGCATCTTGGTTTGCATAATAATTTTATGGTAACCATATATACAACACATCTTTGGTTGAAAACTATCCCTGGGGGAGAAGAAATGACAGGCAATGAACATTCTGCAAGCTCGTAGTACTGGTTTTCATGTCAATAACTTTAACTTTTTACATTGCCATCCTTCCACCATATTGAAATTATATTTTTATTTTCCAACATTGCAATTCAATAACCATCCATTTATACTGATCTCCCAGAGAACATTTTGGATTTCCCAAGTTTTCCAAGGTTGGTAGCTTTGGCTCATAATAATTATTTCACATGTGTTTAAAATACATTTCTAAGTATGAATATGCCCCTTTGCTTTTTTCTCTGACACACACACTGAATTTCATATCCCAGAAAAGAACTTTTAGAAATGTGCGTCTTGCATGGAACATTATGAAAAGCTTAGTTCATTCATTTAGCTGCTAGGGACTATTCTGACACCTAGAGTTGGTCTCTTCTAATGTATATTATAATCTTGAAAAAAGCTTTAGAAATACTGTATTATAATATTAAACAGAAATGAACCATAATTCATAACTACATGTATATTATTACATGAATATAAACATTAGGTAAAAATAATTTAAAGATATTCAATGAGTAGACATTGGGATCATTCAAAGACTAAATCTGGATATCAGATATTTTTTAAAGGAAATCATGAAATAAAGAATAAAGCATATAAGATACCTAGAATTGTATTGTGAAGTTGAAGTTGATTCAAAGACATCTTCTCTCTTGGTTCTGAGACACTGATCCTTGTGTTTTATCCAATATACTTAAACACTAATTTCTGAAATATGGTATATCAATTAGTTATATGAAATTAATCATATCAAAACTAATAAGTTTGAGGCATCTCCATTAATCAATCCTTCCTTATAAATTATGGCACCTTGGATATACTTCTCTTCTACATTTTATTAACAAATATAATTTCCTCCCAGTTATCTTTGCATTGTTAAAGTCCAAGTTTATTTTTCATCTACATTGTCTGCGGGTGACAAATCAATGACCTATGTGCTATAAAATAATGTAACCCTTGAAGAATGGATGCCCAGATCCCCAGATCACAAACCACAAGACTCTGAGAAGAATAAATTACTAACATTGATGTTGTAACACTGCTTTCTCATAGCTTCAAGTAAAAGAAGGAACACCTGGCGGAACCCATTTAAATTCTTGGAGGTCATGTACAAAAATTGTGTCTGGTTAGAATTAGACTATGTAACTGAGGTGTGCCCTGTGAAATGAAAGACACATGTTGAACATGTGTCGTGGTGTTCATGTTTGTTCTTTCCAAATTGATTTTGACTTATATATTCATATATATCCAACTTACCAAGTAATATATAATGATAAGCTGGGAAAGGAAAATCATTAAAACGATTCAGCTTCAGACATTTACTTGGATAAAGGACAGGAACATAAATCAAGTACAATGTTCGATTTTATATAAGTATTATTTCTTTAAAATATTTCACAAAAATTGGCTTCCTGACAGCATCAGACTCTCAGAGGAGCTGGTTACTGCAGCCTGAGCTCCTGTCAAGCCAAAAGTCATACAAATGAATCTCTAACTAAATTAGTGACATCAGTTCAGATCGTCAGATTGTAAATATCAAAGGACTTTGGGGAACATGCATTTTTTTCTTTATGTCCTATAGATGAGGTCTAGAGTTTATAAATTGCCTTGGTTTTAAAATTACATAACTGGCAGATATCGATAATCACAAATCTTTGATAGTACAAGCTGGTTAAATTTGTGTTGGTTCTGCAAATTGCTTAAGCATTCCATTTTCGGCCACTTAAATTATAGGCTGAGTTCAAGGAAGATCTGAATATATTCTGTATTTGATTAAAAAGTTGATTTAATTCTATGCAGATAAGATAAATAGATAAAACAGTAAGTCATTAATAGTTATCAAATAATATGTTTTCTTTAAAATCAGTGATATACAAGTCATTTTGGATTACAGAAATATTTTAAAATCTATTGAAAGCTACAGAGGCAGTGGAGTTGAGAGTGATACAGGTTCTCTCTCAGTGTTCATTTGTGAAGCAGGGCAGTTTATTGCCAGACATCTCAGGTACAGGAAAGAGCCCAGGCTTAGCCTTAAATAGCCCACTGAGGTCGGATGGGAGACTGGAATATTCAGCACAGCACGTGAGCTGCTTGAAAACCCCATTTGCTCTTCAGACCCATGGGAAGTTGGAACAGCAGGAGTCAGGGTTCGACTTCCTAGGGCAAATAGTTAATGAGACCAGGAAAATTTCTAGTACTGAAAGGCCAACTGAGGAATGCTACAAGTTTTTGGAACAGAATCTTAAAACAGGATCTAAACCATGAACTTAGGGGCCATGGGACAATTCAGGCTTAGGAACACGAGCAGGGCCCAAAATATGAGATGAGGTTCTCTCTGACAGTGATTGCGTGGCAACTCAGGGAACAAAGTGAAACACAATGGATAGCGTTAGGGTATGAAGTTCTTGTTCTTGGAAAACTAACCTAGCGCTACGATGTTATGGCCCCACAGACAGACACCTATTTTCTTTTTACCCTGAATAAACAATGAAATCATTCCTTATGAAAAAATACGTGATCATATATATAAAGTGCACACAAACATTCCTGAATTTTAGTAAATGTCAGTAAACATAAATTATCACATTTTATCCCCTTAAATACCAGGGTGGTAGGGAAGGTTGTTTGCTTGTCTAGATATCTGTTTTTGTTCAGCTACTTACCCCTCCCAGTCCAGCTCATGTGGCTCAAGGAAAGCTGACATCATTTTCAGCACCGAAGTCCGTCATTTTCGATAGGTCTTAAATATTCCAGACAATTATTGCAATTCCATACCATATGTCAGTGACGGGAGACCTATGCCACAATAGCCCTTCCCTAGTGATTAATATTTGACGAGGCATGAACACATGCTTTAGGTCTATCAGTCTGAACTGAATAGCTTTTATTCTCATGTTTAAGAGAATATTTTTTCCTCGCTCTCTTTCCAAGCATATAGCCTCAATTGCTTCTAGAAGTCATTTGGTGTTGAGGAGGAAAGTCAGACCAACAAAGAGTCTAAAGTTGAAAATTCATTGCAACCAGATTTGGAAAGTTCAGCTAAGGACTTCCTTCCACTTGAGATAATTCCTCTCCTTACTAAGCCAGTTTGGATCAGGTGTTTTGTTCATTGAACCCAAAAGCATGTCAGTTGACAATATCATTCTCTGAATTTCTTTATCTATTTTTCAAATAATCTCTTCAGGTTGGATCATTCTGATCAGTCATTTTTCTTTTCTTGATCTTCATGTTTTTTGGTTGATTCTGTCCATTCTCATGGCTCTAATGACTCCTCTACATGTTGATATATTCCCATCAGACCTCAATATTTACAAATGCCATTAGTCATCTCCTCCTGTGTCACCAACAAGCTTCTCAAAATTAGCATTCTAATATTGAAATTCTCATCTATGGTCTGTGTTGGAACTACCTCTTCCTCCACTTATATTTTCATTATTGGTTGTATTGTCATCACTTAACATAAAACTTCAGGATTTTACTCTCATCTTCTCTTTCTAGCTCTTACCCAATCAGCAATTCACATTTGTGGTTTCTACCTCCTAAAGGGTTCCTATATTTACTTCTTCTCCACCCTTACTCTGTAAGTCCGCAGGCCAAGTTCTTCGTCCTTTCTCACGTGGAGTGTTGGCAATCTCCTCCTGTTTGAACTTTCAGCCATGAGTTTCTCCCCCTTCCATCTATCCTTGCGACACAAATTCCAGTCACCTCTGTAAAACAAAAAGTAATTCACCCATTTCTCTACAGGAAAATCGAGCTGCTCAGCACGTCTTCCACAGCGCTTCACAGCCAGACCCCAACCTGTCTCCTTGGGCTTAGTTTCTTCTGCTCCGGCTCTTTCACACACTTCTGTGCCGCAACCGTGTATGTTTGGTTTGGACACCTGCTGCTGCGCAGACGCAGGAGATTCCCTGTGAAGTAAGAAACTGGTACCTGTACACGGAGGGCAAGGAGAGATGGAAGAAAGCAGCAGCACGCTCCAGGTTGGTAGGTACAGCTTTAATAAGGAAGAGAATTGTCCTCAGTGGCCTCAAGACTGGCATATCTCCACCCTGCACTTGCCCACCAAAATCTCAAAGGTTTACATGGAGGCCTTAACTGGATTCAGTCACAGATATCATCCAGACCGGTTCAACAACACCGTATTCCCTCAAGGCTGCGTCCTTGAAAATGGCTCCAGCTGTGGCAACAGTGGGAAGAACATACATTTCAAGGAACAGGGAAAGGGGTGAAGAGCCTCCAATTGCCTGAGTCTACTCTTGGTTTAATGATTAGTCACACCCTCTCACGACCTCCTCCAACAATGTCTCACTTTTCCCAGGAATGCTTTGTTTCCTCCTGAATCCATGTAGTTATAGATGTTTCTTCCTCTACTTCAAAGTCCTGACCCCATTTCTCTACCTGAAAGGTTACTATTTATTCTCCAACAGGCAGCTTAGTAACTTCACCAAAAACCTATTCTTAGCTCTTAGACAGAAGTAATCTCTTCTTGCCCTATACTCAAATCACATTGTACATAACCTCTTCTATAGCATTTCCCACATCGTGCTGTCATTTATAGTTTGTGAGTCTAGATCTGCTTTTAAACCACCAGCACTTTAAAAAAGAGAGACATGATTCATCTGGGAATCTCTCAGACCAGTTAACACAGTGTCTAGTCTATAATAATGTTTCAATAAATGTCTATGAAACGAAAAAGCTAAAGGATTTCTCAGGGCTCTACACAATGGCAAAAATGCTTTGTCAGGAAAGGTTAATATTTTAAGCCTGTGCTGACTTCATTCACACTCTGTCATCACTCGATCACCTGGTGATTCCTTTTCACCTTCTGGGTTGTTCTCAAGGACAAATAACTTGGAAATTTCCCTCCCAGTCAAAAGCTGAAAAAGTATGTAACTGTGTCCTAGGTCTAAATGGAAGAATAAAGATGTTCATGAATTTATTTCTACTAAATAACCCATCCCATCCTAAAGCTGTTAGAGGTAAAAAAAACAAAAAAAACATGATATACGCATATACAAAGTTTAATGAGGTTTCAGTTAGATCAACAGAGAAACATAAATTGGCATAATGCTTGTCATGTCCCTCTGTTACAGCTGTATTGAATATTTTGTTTTGTTTTTCCAAAGTGAAATCCCTTATGGTAAAGGGAGATGTTATACCAGAACAAGACAGAAAATGCAGAGCCAAACTCATCTTGACCCAACCACAGATCTCCTCTCCGGAGCCTTCATAAAGAGCAGTCCACCAAATGTGCTGTAACACCTTGTGCGACACAGTGATATTCTGTTTTCAAGCTTTCCCACAGAGATGATAATCTGCAGCCAAATATTATGTGCTAGATTTCTCAGTAGCTTTGCAATGGTGCTAAATTCTTTTAAAGTGTTGTTTTGCCCTTTCTTGCATGAAGGTCTTGGCACATAGATCAGGAAGTTTTGTATTGTTTACAAGAATGTAACTTTTGTATTTCATGCAGGCCAGGCACGTTCATGAACACGATAAAATTAACTAAATTGAAATGGAACCCAAATTGTCATCATGAGATTATTCTGAATAAAAGACATGTTCCCTGACGACTCTATGCTGGAATAAAACTGCAAAATTCTGCAGTTTATGTGCAACATATTTATATATTATAACAACATTCTAAACTTATTTAGTAAGAAAACAAGTTGGAAAATATAGAATAAATATTCTGGGGTCAAAATAATAAAAATAATAGCAGTATACTCACACTACACTCAACGGTAATATTTATAATAATTATAATATTCAAAATAATTTTAATAATCATGATTTCTTGAGTGCTTTCTATGTGTCAAGTACTTTTTAAGCACTTTGAATCTATTAATGCATTTAAATGTCACAAGAATCATAATAAGTAAGACACTGCTATTAAACCCATTTTAGAGAAATTGAATTATGGGGTATAAAAGTAACTCATCTAAGGGCACATGCTAGGATGTGGCAGAATTAGTAATAGCATTCAGTAGAGCTTTACAGCTTACATATTTTATCACCATGTAAATTGCCTCTGTATTTTAGTTCTCCAAGAACTATTGACTTCCTGGAAAAGGTGAAAAAAGCTTATCGCACATTGCTGATTTACAGTGCCAATATTATAAATTTTATTTCATTTTAGTCTTTTACATTTGTACATAACCAAGTCTTAAATATTCAGGAGTCATTTATATGTAAATTATTTTTACCTAACTTCTGTAAATTTAACAGGATTTAATTGCTGAATTGTATAGTTGAAAGTTATCCAGAAAATATTCAAGGGCAAACAAAGGCTTGGATGTTTTAAATGGCCACTTTGAATATTTCAAAAAAATAAGAAGCACGTTATTCAAGGTTATTTTGGATTCCAGTGAAACTCAACTTAATCAGTGAGTCATGGTCAAGTAGCAGATCATATCACATGGTGCAAGTCAGACCTTGAGGAGCGCAGTTTCCAAGGAAGAGCGAAGCAGGCTATACAGCCGCACCGAAAGAAGTCCGAAATCAATTATATGGGATTAAATAATCTAATTAAAATTATAATTAATGGATTTCGATGACCAGCTCATTCCTATTATTATATGCAATGAAAAAGAACTCTAAAAAATAAGGTTTCAGTTTAGGAGATATAAGTTAAATAATGATAAAATATCTCCATATCAAATTGAGACCCTAGTCAACTCACTGTGAGAGGTAATGCTATACAGTTTGCAACTTGCTGCAGGAGCTGAGAAGTAAAATATATTCAGAAAGCAGAAAGAAATTGCTCTTGTAACAACCAAATTAATCTTTCATTGGCAAACAAAAACAGTATAATAGCATCCAATCTCAAAAGCTAAAAAGTAAAAATCCCAGGAGCTTAAGATAGAAAACATACCATTAAAGCTTGAAAATCCCATTTATCAGTAAAAACAAGTTCAGAAATCCAACCTTTGATGCTGTTCTTTAATAATTTATTAAATTCAACCTTCACCTTCAGTTAAGGTATTGGGTAGGGGAAGGCTCTTTATATGAGTCACGCTGAGGAAGAGAATGAAATAGTTACACAGTAGAAAGCTTGATGTGACAAAGGAGGGGAGGCTAGAAATGGAAATTCCACGTCAGTACTGCAAGGAAGAGGAGAAGTCACTCTGACAGAGAAACTGAACTAGTTCCAAAGGAGATTAAATGGAATATAGACAAATTTCAGAACTGCTTAATGCACTGTAATCCTCCAACTTTTATTTGGCTAACCCTCCAAAAGAGACAATCTGGGCTTTTTCAGAAGGAGAGGAAAGGAAAAGGGAAATATATGTATTCTAAATATATACCTACAGTTTTTACTATTTAAAACACTTTTTTAAAGTAATTTTTAAAGATTTTATTTATTTATTTTTAGAGAGGGGAATGGAGGGAGAAAGAGAGGGAGAGAAACACCATGTGCAGTTGCCCCTTGAGCGCCTCCTACTGGGAACCTGGACGGCAACCCAGGCATGTGCCCTGACTGGGAATTGAACTGGTGACCCTTTGATTCATAGTCTGGTGCTCAATCCACAGAACCATACCAGCCAGGGCTGTTTAAAACAATTTTAAAGATCATGAGGAATTCCTAGTGTTACACCATAAGGTGAAAATAGTAGGATTTTAATATTTACATACCATACAATGTATAAAGGGGGAAAAGAGAAAGAAAGAACAAGCATGGAAAATACACACACACACCCCATAGACACACACACACACACATATATATATATATATATATATATACATATATATACACATATATATGTATATATATATATATACACACACACATGTATTTTTACACACACATGCATATATACATATATAAATATACATGCATATATATGTATATATGCATATGTATATGCAGATATATAAAACACACACACATATAGTCTTAATGGGCCTTTTCAATGCCATGTAAAGAATAGTAAAACATTAAGCAACAGTTTTCAGTTTTATAGCACTCACCACCACAAATGCCAAGTTCAAGGTTAAATTGGTTTACACAATAAGAGACGAGAGTAAGAGGCTCTCTTCTGTGACAGGTTATAGGACATAGGACTTAAAGTGATGTTGCAAATAAAAGTTCTGCACCCAATATTTTACATGTTAGCATATTTTGTTCACTAATTTTTCCGTGGTATTATTCACCCACAGCCTTTCTAACACAGTGCCTGTTCTGTGGTTAAAAGGGCCCTGGAATTACAGTGAGAAAACATGGGTATAAACTTGGCTTTTCCATGTGCTATAATTGAGCAACAGTAATTTCACTTCAAAAATGGAGCAATAAAACCAAAATGACATATTTGTGATGAGAATTAAGTAAGATTGCATTGTAAGACCAACTCGTGACCATAGTTTTTGCTATGCTGTAACCTGTAAAGTGCTAGGCAAAGAGTAACAGTAAAAATTACTTTGGTTATCATTTGTCAACATTGTTATAATACATCATTACCTGAATCTAAGGCACAGATTTTGTAACATTAAACTTATAATCAAAAAAGACAAATTAACTTTCTACACATGGTAAAATTTCATACGAAATATAGGACTTCCTGGTTAATACTGTAAAAGATTTTCAGTTTTAATAATTGTCTTTTATACTTCTTGTTAAAATGTCTATGAATATATCTAAAAAGTCAAAAACAAATACTTGCATTGGAACTAAAGATAAAGATATAAAATCATATAAACGGGCAAAGGGGAAGTTCATGAAATTTTTTATTGGTGATAATTTATTGAGAAGCAGAGTCTTGAGTTACACAACATGTGCTTTATTTGGGGAAACAAAACAAAATAAAACAAACATAAAAGCATACTCCAGAGGTTCTCAGGGTATGGTCCTGGAACCATGGGGACCGGAACATAAGAATCACATGGAAATCTGTTAGAAATGCAAATACAGCAAATTCCCAGTCTTCAACCTCAAACCTATTGAGTCAGAAATTCTGCAGGTAAAGTGCAGCGATCTGTGGTCTACCAAACTCTCCAGATTATCCTTATACCCACTGAAGTTTGAGAACCACTGGCACAAACACAAAGGAAATGTGGAAAAACATACTGATTCATGCACAACCTATGAACTAACTCCAACAGAAGAATTTGCAATGGGCTAAAACAGGTATTATTATTCTTACTCTCAGGTGAGAAGATTAAGAACCAGGAATTAAGAGACTGATCCATTGCAGCCCAATTAGGAAGAGTCAATGCTTTAATTATTTGAAATGAATAATTAAATAATTAATTATTTGACCCTAAAGACTCCCTCTTTCTTAAACATTTAAATATAGTGTTCCCCTAGAGTTGAGACCAGTAGTTTGTGAGTTATTTATGTAAGTAAACAAATATTTTTGAAAGATTTCTGCTTGATATCCTCAAAAACATTGTAAAAGACACAGTCCAGATATTTGTAAGCTGTAAACAAAATTATATGGGAGTAGAGAAACAAAAAGAATGGGTGAAGAAATGAAAGAGTCTGAGATATTCCAAAAGACAGTGGTAGAAAAAAATTATACTATTAAGAGTAGATTAAAGCAATCTGGGAAGAGAACAGAATAGAATATGAAAGTAAAAGACATATGGTTGTAACCATGACAGAGAAGATAAAATATATGGAAATCTGAGAACTGGGACATAAACAAGAATGACATTTGCATCCAAGAAATATAAAAAGAGAAAAAGAAGCAACAATATATGATAGAATATGGAAAAAATGTCTGATAATGAGGAAAGGACTGAGTATATGTATTGATAATAATCACAGAATTCCACACAAAAATAATAATAAAAGACCAAATCACCACTGAACATATCATGGTAATTTCATGTTATTCTAAATTTAAAGGTAGAAAAAATCCACAAATGATCCAGCTTTAAAACACGTGTCACATTGGAAATAAATAAAGACCGTCAAAATGAGAATCAGTAGAGGTTATTTATTCAGAGCTTGCTATATATAGCAAGGGGTCAGCTATTACTACCTTACATTTGCCAGAGACCTAAAGGTAGGCAAGGATATGGGAAAGCTTTATAGTAAAGGAGAGAAAAAGAAAAAAAAGAATGCTTTAGGTATACTCTGATTAGTTGTTGGCATGAGGAAGAGGCGTAACTACAAACACGGCATCTTATGTACTTGATTAGGGGGAAATATTTGGCTACCTCCACTTAGTCCTGTGTCAAAAATAGAGGCAAAAATTAAAGAAACTTAAACTCATTGACCAAGTCTTGACTATCCTAAGCTGGTTTACAGAGGTTGTGGTTTGGTTTCCCAAACCTGTTGTTGCAGAGGTAGATCTGAGTAGATCAGAGCTCTATTGTCATATAGACTTATCATTCATCCCAGATAAAATAAATAGTTAAATTCTCCTACTTCTAAGTGTAATAGCTTGCATGTAATAAAAATCCATCTGTTCATAATTACTTCTCTATTTATTAGACATATAGATTGAATGCATTCAAAGACATCTTTAATATTTTGAACAGAAAATCCAGCTTTATTAATAGTTCAAAAAATTTAAACCAGTAAAGCGTAGAAAAATATGAGACTATTTAACTGATACTCAGATAAAGAAAGATTTACTGAGCTTAACAGCTATAGAGGTTATCACCAATATCACCAAGGAAAAGATGAATAGATTTTACTGCATAAAAACTAAACATTTATGTAAATTAAACTATAAAATGTGATATGAAAAATGTGCAAATATGAAAACAAAAGTGTTTTATATTTGCACATCTTTTCAGTTTGTCATTTTTTTTTAAGTTTCACATATCATGCAGTCTCTAAATTTTCAAGTGCTGGAATATTATGCTATCAGTTTTTATTATTTAAAACAATTTTAAAGATCATGAGGAATTCCTAGTATTACACTGTAAGGTGAAAATAGTAGGATTTTAAGTTATACATACCATACAATGTATAAAGGGGGAAGAGGAGAAGAAAGAACAAGCAAGAAAAACATACACACAAAGAATTATGACTGCTTTGTTGTATGGTATTTTAAATTTTAAAACTCTATTTAATAAAACTGTTTTCAAAATAGAAAAAATTTCAATGATAGTTTTTGGAAATATATATAGATATATAACACCATGAATATAGATCAAATAACATGGGAATGAAAAAAATAATTTTATGTTCTGTTACTATTTTAGAATTATGTTATTTCTGTAACAGAAAAAATATTTAATTTTAATTGGAATATTTTTTAAGTTCAATGACAGACATCCTGCTTTAAGAAATAAGATCTAGAACCTGATTCCAAAATTAATAAGATTAATATTCTCAATCGCCATTCACTCATAACACCAATTAGTGAATTAAATTTTAACTTGAATATTTCATAATGCTTAACCAGCTCTTTTTTATTTGATGCTATATTCACATTTCACTCTTTCATTATTACTATTAGTTATAGCATGAGATATTCATTCTATATAGAGTTATATTGAAACTATGTAAACTTAAATGTTGATGAAAAGGGAGAAAATTAATAATATTTAAGGATCAAATCTTTAAACATTCCAGAAATAATTTTAAGTAATACTTACCAGGAAAAGAAATGACAAATATTTTTCTCCTCATCAAAGTTTCCACTTGCCAGAAACTTCACCTCTGGAGTGTAATTTTCTTTTAAGCAATATAACATTATGAAGATCTTCAGAAACTGTCATCTATCCAACCACTTAATAGAGGATGAAGATGTAGAGTAAGCCTAATTATAACCTGAAATAAAGACAAATGAGATTTAAAGGAATAAAGACATTTTGTTTTATTTTAACATGAAATATAACCTTAGGGATACCACAATGTGAAAATAAATGACACTAGATCTGTCCTAAGACAATCTATAAACCTAAATTTCAAGATATTTAAGGTCTTACTATATTTTTACCTAGGTAAAATACCTGACATTAAGAGTTTTTAGAAATCTGGGCATTTATATATGTTTTTGTTTTTCTGGTTTTGTTACTGTTAATTGTAACTATCTCTTTAGACATTTTCCCTCAAAATATAATTCCTTGACCTGGAGGGGGAAAAAAAGCATTTTTTGTTTCACTTTGGAGTGAAATCTTGTAAATTAACTTTTCTTATTTTCAGGACCATATAGACAATTCTGTTTAGAAAAAATTCATTAAAATTTATTGTTTTTGTATTCCAAATTTTGAGAGTCATTGGCAAATAAAAAAGCAGACAAAATAATTTTCTGTTTTCAAAATTTACCATTTTTTTCATTATATCGGCAAGATACTGGTTTTAAACTTGATGTAACATGCTCTAGTCCACCTGTCATTCAATCTATACACTAACCCCTTCATTTATCAATGCATCTATCCCAATACTAATTGCACACTTTATGACATGTATTATGACAGGCTTTAAGGTGTCCAGGAGAGCAGGAAAAATGTAGTATGACCTTCACCCTTGTGGAGTTCACTGGGCATGTGAATGTGTGCAGTTTACTGTCTTTGTATAGAAGAAATAACTCCATTCCAGAACAAATTAGTATAATTACAACAAGACTCTGAATACTGATTTTGACAATTTTTGATGGTTTGATCATGGAGACAATTGTTGAAAAGGACTAGGGTCCTCACTCTTACCAAGGTTCTCACATTTAAGCTGCATTTATGTAATTGCAATCCTTTTATGTTTTTATCTGTAAGCTTGTCCTTCATAATTTAAGATTGTTTTTCCCATAAAAATCTCTCCCCCACCAAAAAATTAAAAAACAAAAGGTTTTGAACAGTAAAAGCACCTGCTGATGTTGGCAAAAGAAGAAAAACAGGTACTCGTATTACCAGTAGAAATGTAAAATTGTGTGATGTTTCTAGCAGGCAATCTGACAAAATAATTCAAATATTTAGTGGAAAGTATTCTTTAACCCAATGATTAGAGCAACTTCTAAAAGTTTATCTTAAAAGTTTTTATTTTTCATAAAGCTGATTTTTCTGTGTACATGCAAGGTACCAAAATGGTATTCCCAGAGTTATTGGAAGCTATGGGATAAACGTGGTCTATTTTCCTGGCTTGCGTTTTGAGAAGTGAACAAAAGAAAAGTTCTTGAACAATTTTGTCACATACATATATTCAAATTATCAGTATCCTGATGACATGGGAGAATTTTTTCCTAATGTCAAAAAAGTAGCAGATCTATGAACATACATTGAAGAACGTGGAACTTTCAAATCAGTGAATTCCATAAAATTCAGTCAATGTGAGTTGGGCTAATGGCTCACCTTAGCTACTCTGGCTCATCTGAGCAATTAAGCTGGACTGTATGATTTCGTAGAGAGTCCTAAGAGTTCGCTAAGATTCATATTTTGAAATGTCCTTGTTGAATCTATAAATTGCTTTGGGTAGTATGGACATTTTGGTGATATTAATTCTTCTAATCTATGAACATGATATATTCTTCCCTTTATTTGTGCCTTTCTTAATTTCTTTCTTCAGTGTTGTGTAGTTTTCTGAGTATGGGTCTTTAACCTCCTTGCTTAAGTTTATTTCTAGGTACTTTATTTTTCTTGTGGCTATAGTAAATGGGATTTTTTCCATGATTTTGGATTCTGATATTTCATTGTTGGTGTACAAAAATGCCTTCAATTTCTGAATATTGACTTTGTATCCTGCTGTTTTGTCAAATTCTCTTATTAGGTAGAGTAGTTTTTTGGTGGCGTCTATAGGGTTTTCTATGTATACTATCATGTCATCTGCAAACAATGACAGTTTTGCTTCTTTCTTTCCAATTTGGATGCCTTTTATTTCTTTTTCATGTCTGTTGGCTGTGGCTAGGACTTCTAATACTATGTTGAATAGTAGTGGTGAAAGCGGACATCTTTGTCTTGTTCCCAATCTTAGTGGGGAAGCTTTTAGTTTTTGCTTATTCAGTATAATGTTGGATGTAGGTTTCTCATATATAGCCTGTATCATGTTGAGGTACGCCCCATTTATTCCCACTCTGCTGAGTGTTTTTATCATAAATGGGTGCTATACCTTATCAAATGCTTTTTCCACATCTATTGATATGATCATGTGATTTTTGTCTTTCTGTTTATGTGATGTATTACATTTATGATCTGTGAATATTATACCATCCTTGCACCCCTGGGATGAATCCCACCTGATCATGGTGCATATTCTTTTTAATGTATTGGTGGATGTGGTTTGCCAATATTTTGTTGAGGATTTTAGCATCTATGTTCATCAGTAATACTGACCTGCAGTTTTCTTTCTTTGTTGTGTCTTTATCTGGTTTTGGGATTAGGATGATGCTTGCCTCATAAAAAGAGTTTGAGAGTCGTCCCTCTTCTTAGATATTTTTACATAGCCTGAGAAGGACAGGTGTTAGCTCTTCCTTAAATTTTTTGTAGAATTCTCCTGTGAAACCATCTGGTTCAAGCAATTTATAGATTCAACGCAATCTCTATGACAATACCAATGACATGTTTCACAGATATAGAACAAACATTTCAAAAACTTATATGGAACCATAAACAACCCTGAATAGCTGCAGCAATTTTGAGGAAGAGAGCAAAGTTGGAGGGATCACAAGACCTGACATGAAACTATACTACAAGGCCACTGTAATCAAAACTGTCTGGTACTGGTATAAGAATACTGGAATAAGATACATAGATCAATGCAACAGAATAGGGAGCCCAGAAAGAAACCCATGTCTCTATGGTCAATTAACATTCGACTAAGGTGGCAGAAGCATAAAATGAAGTAAAAATAGCCTCTTCAACAAATGGTGTTGGGAGATCTGGACAGCAACATGAAAAAATGAAATTTGACCACCAACACACATCACATACAAAAATCAACTCAAGATGGATAAAAGACTTAAATTTCAGTCACAACACCATAAAAGTCCTAGAGAAGAACATAGGCAGGAAAATCTCAGATTTTCCACACAGCAACATTTCCACCGATATGTTCCCCTGAGCAAGACACATGAAGGAAAGAATAAACAAATGTGATTACATCAAAATGAGAAGCTTCTGCATAGCTAAAGAAAATGTCAGTAAAATGAAAAAAGAACCAACTATATGGGAAAATATATTTGCTAATGATACCTCAGACAAGATTTTGATCTCCAAAATATAAAAAGAACTCACATGATTCCACTCCAAGAAGACAAACAGCCCAATTAAAAACTGGGCAAAGGACCTAAACAGACACTTTTCCAAGGAGGATGTACACTGGGCCCAGAGGCACATGAAAGGATGCTCAGCATCACTAGCCATCAGAGAGATGCAAATTAAAACCACAATGTAGTACCACTCCACATCAGCCAGAATGGCCACCATAAACAAATCAACAAACCAGAGGTGCTTATGAGGTTGTGGAGAAAAGGGAATCCTAGTGCACTGTTGGTGGGAATGCAGACTACTGCAGCCACTGTGGAAAACAGTTTAGAATTTCCTCAATAAACTGAAAATGGAACTGCCTTTTGTCTCAGCAATTCCATTGCTAGGATTATACCCTAAGAATCCTGAAACATCAATTCAAAAGAGCATATGCACCCCAAGTTTCATAGCAGCACAATTTGCAATAGCCAAGAATTGGAAGCAACCTAAGTGCCCAACAGCAAATGAGTAGATCAAAAAACTATGGTACATTTACACAATGGAATACTATGCAGCAGAAAGAAAGAAAGAACTCCTACCCTTCACAGCAGCATGTACGGAACTGGAGAGTATTATGCTATGTGAAATAAGCCAGGCGGTGAAAGATAGATACCATATGTTCTTACTTATAAGTGGAACCTAATCAAGAAAACAAAGAAGTAAGCAAAATATAACTAGCAACATTGAAATAAGTAACAAACTGACAGTAACCAGAGGGGAGGAGAGAAAGGAAGGGAATAATGGGGAAAAGAAGGGGAAGAGTCATCGAGGAACATGCCAAAGGGACCCATTGACAAAGCCAAATCGGGGAAGGTTTGAGGGTGGGTGGTGGGGATGGGTGGGACTAGGGAAAGTGGTGGCGGGAAAATGTTAACAAAACAAAACAAAACAAAACAAAACAAAACAAAAAAATAGGGGGAGGCTAAGAATAGTATAGGAAATTGAGAAGCCAAAGAACTAATATGTACAACCCATAGACATGGCCTAAGAGGTGTGGGGAAGATGGGATGGGGTGCAGGGTGGAGGGGAAAAAAATGTCCCTGTCATTTATACTTTTTACTTTATGTTTATTTCTTTCTTACTGAAGAAATATTTATCCTCATAAATCAGTTAAATTTCATGTGAATGTTGCAATTAATTATCTTCATAACACTTCTCTTTGAATTATTTTTAACTATAAATATTAAAAAGCGGGAAGATAGTAATTTTAATATTAATTTATATGCCCTTCTAAAAAGTATAATTTCAATTGAGAATATAGAGACATTAATAAAAACAGAAATTTGATGCATAATTTAAAACTCTGGTAGAAGAGATAGGTAGAAAAATGCAATATATGAAATAATTTAAATTTGGAGTGTGAACTGTGAACCTGGTGATTCTCATCGAAAGCTTTATGCATCAGAATCCACTTCTTCATTATTCAGCAAATGTATGTTGTATCCAAGATTTTGCTTTCCTTGATTTTTTAAAATTGTGCCTAATGAAGTCAAAACTAGAAAAAATAAATGGCTTAAATATTTATTTGTAAGAAATATTAATGAAATGGAGAAAAGTTTTAAGAACTATTTCTTTCAGGGAAATATATGTTGACTTAGTAAGAAAAAATGCTCTGATAGTGTTTTTAAGTTCTGTTGTATTTACTTTTTTTTTTTTTGTTATGGAAGAAAGAAAGCATAAAAACAAAGAATATATAAGCTAAAGTCAATACAAATTTTATTAACATTAACAAGAAATTATAATAATTAACTTGTTTTATTTCACAGATTAATTTGAAAATATTTTGCTAAAATTCTGAATGTTAAAAGTGAGAAATGGGTGGCTTTTACTACACAGGACAACACGCGTGAAAGTGGATTTGAGTGTTAGGTGAAAATGCTGTTGATCAGTCTCATGAATTAGTGACTCTTGATTCATTTGCACATGGTGAAAATGACAGTTACTGTAGTAAAATAAGCCATACTATTATCATTCATCTTTTTTCCCAGAAAAAAAAAAGAGAGAGAGGCGAGGGGAGTTTTGGAGTCACTCATCAGTGAAATGACTGATGAATAGATGTGACTCTATCCACCAACCACAAGACCTAAGTGCCTTCGCATCAAACCAAGATGAGACGCATCAACATTTCCACAGCATGGTCTGCGAGGATTGCAAGCTCTTGTTCTTGGGCAGCAACCTGCCATTTGTCTTCATGAACTATCATAAAACAAATAATAAAATATTGTCATTTTCACCTACATATATATGTAAGTTTACATTTCTTAAAATATCATGATGTAAACAAAGAGACAAAAAAATAACAGGATATATATATATATATATATATATATATATATATATAAAAATTATCCCATTATTACAAGAGCCACTTCAAGCTTGGTTCATGTTCTTCAATTCTCTGCCTTTGGGATACCTCAAATACACAACCTTGAAGCACACTGCCCTCAGAGATGATCAAATAAATTTCCCTGAATGATTATGGAATTATCGTTTTAGGAAAAACAAAATGAAAAGTAAAGAAAACAAAACAAGTAAAATGGTGGGAAATGAGTATTATAAGGTATCCATGCTGTTTATAAAAAAACTTAGTAGATTTTTGTAATGACATGGAACGAATGACAATTTATTAAATTTGTTTCTATAGCAGGTTATAAACAGTATATATTGCACTATCCAATTTTTATAAAATTGTGTTTCATGGGGCCGATTACCAAAAATCAAATACAGAATCTCACCCTGAGACTGGCCGAATTATAAGTTAAACTCCCAGTCCGGCAGGGTGTTTACTGTTAAAGTGAGGCCATTGATCGGGAAAGAACCAGGTCCTGAAAACTGAAATGGGGGTGTGTGGAAAGACCCTGATAAAGCTGGGGACACTGAGCCCCTGAATTCTGATAAGTCTTTTGAGAGCGAAAGTGTCTCCGCAGTCCAGCAGCCGCAGCAGCTTCTCCCCTCTTCCCTGTGGTAACAGCGGCCCCACCTCAAGTAGCAGCAGTTCCACACCCACAGTGGTGTTTGACTTTCCACTCCCAGATGTATTACGCCTGCCTCACCTGAGGGAACTACAATGGCCCCCTGAGGCAATTGCCTTGCAAGACTGCAATGATGATTCTCCTCAGGTTCCACCCTCACAATCCCTAAAATAAAATGTACTCATGGCATTTAAGAATTGTTTATTTTACATTATACTATTTAAGTTAAAGTGAAAAGTTAATGCCACTCAAGAACTTTACCCCCTCCTCTTGGGAAGCAGTCAGTGTGTTTATGGGTCTATGTGGGATAATTGTACCACATTAGGCAGAATTATTATCTTGTGAGAGTCTTCATTTGGAGATTAAGTGTGGTTTTAGGAGTGTATATGGGTGCCAAGCTGACAAGGGGTAGACATGATGGTTAAACTGACTGGGCCATAGGTTGCCCAGATAGCTAATTAAACATTCCTGGGTGGTCCTGTGAGTAAAGTAGATGGCCCTCCCCAGTGTGGGTGGACATCATCCATCATCCAATCCTTTGAAGGCCCGAATAGAACAACAACAACAAAAAGCAGATGAAACTGGAATTTGGTCTCTGCCTGACTCCTGAGCTAGGACATGGAACCTCCTCTGCCCTCAACACTCCTGATTCTCAGGCCATCAGGCACAGACGGCATCATAGGGTCTCCTCTCAAGCTTTCAAACTATATCACTGGCTTTGCTGGGTTTCCAGCTTGCAGGTGGCAGATCATGTGACTCCTCGGGCTCCGTGATCATGAACCAATATTTTACAATAAATCTCTTGCTTCTACTTCTCTTAGGGAACTCTGACTACTGTACCATATCTTCCCAAAATAGTAACTGTATGATCCTGATATTGATAAATTTTATAGAGAAATGGTTAAATCTAGACTTAAAAAATGATTAATTAATATTAAAACATCAATATAAAAATGTTACTTTTTATATTTGGGATATTTTGAAGTCATATTTACATTAAACTCAAAGAGTTGGGAAAATGAAGTTGCTAAAATAACTATATACTACAGTAAACTTTAAAAATAAGCCTATTCTTTGAAGATTAAAAAATAATTTATACCAAACATGTCAGATAAGACATTACTCCTTAGAATTTATAAAATATTTCTTGAGGATCCAGGCTGCTGTACTACATTTCAGTAGTGGGAGCCATTTGTATACAAATGCTAGTGAATAATATAAATTGATACAAGAACAAATGACAAGATATCCAATTAATCACTTCTAAAATACGGAAAAGTATTAAGATGAATCGAATTAATTTTTTTGTATTTGATGATACCTGTATATAGGGCACACACTGCATTGTACATCATTAATTCCTATTGCTGTAATGCAATGATCATGATTCTTAAGAAAGATGTATATATATATTGTGGGGTATGCATAATGTCTGTATGCCATGTTTATAGTCCTCAACAAATCATTTAACAAGTCCCATTTAAATGTGCCAGACCTTTGCTGGGGAACAAAAAAATGAGCAAATTATAACTACTCTCAGGAATTCTCAGTCTAATGAGCCAAAAAATAACAAGAATTAAAAGACACAGACTCATGAAATGTGTACTTGGGAAGGGTGAAAGAGAATCATGGAGAAAGAAACTACAAGAAATAGATGTGTTAAAGCTTTCCCTCTGAATGCAGTACATAAAGGCCTTAGCGGGTTTTGCCATTCCCCGGAAGAGGAGGGGCTGTGATTGTAAGCACAGCTGGTGGAACAAAGGAATACCTGTTCATGAGTAGAAGCTGTAAAAGCAAAACAAAGGAGAGCAAAACAGAAGGTTAGGCTTTACTTCCAATATTTCTTATTTCTTGGTAGACATTTGAGAATCACATTTAGAAATCAAAGCTTTTCCATAAGGCACTGAGTTCGTGATGCTCAAACATGAAGAGACTCGTCTCACGAAGGAGCCCATTCACCTTCTGCAGATGGGAGTTTTATTTCGCAAAGAGTAATTCAGAGGGAGAAAAGAAAAATTATGAGCTAATGTTTATGGGAAACCAAAAAAAATAATGAGAGAAGCATTTGTTATAGCACATATTGAGAAATACACCTCAAGAACAGATATCAATTTGCATTGTGTCCTTGGGTGAAAAGGGGGAAAAAAGAAATGATTTCCCAAACCCAAGGTAAAAATTAATACAAAGAGTAATAACACTAATAATATTTGTAAATGATGGACTCGATTACAGAATATTTTTATATTCTGAGTCCTGGTACTTTTTAATTTTTAGATATAAATTTCATTAATTTTTTTCTGTTTTGAAAATGGTTCCCTCTGCTATAATCTTCTTTAATATATAGTAATAGAACAGCTCGAAAGCTTTCTCACAGAAGGTTGCCACAGCAACATCCCTTCCATGGAACTGAGGGGGGAGCAGGTGGGAGAGAGAGAAGTACAGGTGAAATGCAGTGGACTATGGAATGTAATATTGTTGATTTTCAAGGGAGAAATAAGAAATTCAAGAGAAATTGAGGAAAGGGAAAGGATCAGACTGAGGAACGTGCAGCTTACTTTAGCATTGCTTATGCCTGGCCTCTTACAACCCACCATAACCTCCAGAAAGCCTAAAGAAGAGGGACGTTGCTCCTGAAATTCAGGCGAGGAAAATGAACACAAAGATTTTTAAGGTAGGCGCAAGGGAGCAAATTATGTCCCGAGGCATCACATATACAAACAGAGCTAAATGCGATTGCCACTCAGAAAGGAAGCTTAGCCTACCTTTACCCACAGTTGCCTTTGATGCCAGGTTTTCATATGCCTTTGCCAATATTTTTATGCTCTGTACACTCTAAAGAAAAATTGACTTGAACGAAGTTCAGAATTGAGTTTAGCTGTTTCACCTTCTTCCTGAACACTTTGGGTCTAGAGAAAAAAAAAAAATCCTGGCTGAATCATGCCAGTTAACTATATGAAGCAAAGAATGGTCGACTTAAATACCACTTCTTTGCCTCTTTTGGTAACCTCTCATAACTTTAAACCCCAATTCTCAGGTGCCTAATACCTACCAGTGGACATGCTGAACAACCTCCAAAACTGAATACTCATCGTTTCATCTCCTCCCTAGAATCCCTTCCTATGTAATTTAACCTTGTTCTTTCTTTACATTGAAATTTACATTAACCTGTCTCTTTTCCTCAGGGTCATGGTAAATCATTTCATTCAGACTAACAAGAAGAACTAACATGTATTGAATTACTATTTACCCATTTATGTTAAGCCCTTTATAGGCACTATCCTACTTAATACTTACAATTGTACTGTGGAGTAGATATTATTTTGTTTTAAGGTGAGGAATCTGATTGTTAAAAGTGTTACATTGCTTGAATGAAGTCATACAACTACTATGTGTACATGCCAGAAACTGAGCCTGGCTCAGTGGGAGTGTGATCTCAAGGTCAGGACCTGAGCCCTCCCACTCACTGCTCCCTACAAGTAACCCTTACAAAGATGCCCATGAGGCATGACAATGCCTTACAATCTCTTTCTCTTCCTCTGAAAACTATTTCCTGTTTTCCCAGAGGAATCTTTAGTGCATCTGTAGAAAGAAATGATTATGAAAGAGAAATCAAATTGAGATATGTTTGGCCCGATCTTTCAAATTTTACCACACAAGTGACTGTCCTCTCCATTTTCACTAGCATTTTTGTTTGAATCTCTGCCTGCTTCTGTCAGGGAAAACCTCACAGAAATTTGAGCATCTGTCTACCTCACAGTTTCAATACTCAGGTGTGCAGGTCTCTGAGGCTTTTCTGGGTGACACACTACTCCCTCTGCTGGACCCTCGAGGACAGAGAGAAAAGCATCTTGAAATCTTAGCTGACATGGTACCTTACACTTTGCAATTATTGAGAAGTTTGGAGAGACAAGCAATGACTGCAAAGAATTCAAGGGCGTGGTGGTCCATTACAAATAATAATGAGTTCCAATGACATGTCTCTGGCACAAATGCGCTTTCTATGACTAGGTTTTATTTCTTTTCGGGAGGCACAGCAAATACATGTTTTTCCCACCAACAGGAAAGGCTTACAATTGTCATTGTGATCTGTTTTAAAGATAGAGCTGGCACTGTTGTCTTAAATTTTTGCTAACTGCGAGCCATATCTGACATATAAATTGCAAATGTTTTATACTTCTGGGAACCTTTTACAATCTAGAAAAACATCAATGTAAAAGAATATGAGCTGTCAAGGTGAAGCAATTTATAGCAAAGATAATCCAAGTTTACTACAATGTAGACATAATTCTGAAATGTGTGTAGTGCAAAAATATGGCAAGTGTAGTGGTTGAGTCATTTTAAACCTTAAAAGGCAAGCTAAGCTTATATAAAATTCAAGTGACATGGCAAGATTTGTGGTTTGTTAATCTTACTCATTTGTTCACCCCTTCTTTCAACAGACACTGAAAGTTCTAACTACATGGAAGACTCAGAGCGGTGCTCCCCAAAAAACAAACTCTGAGGCAAGGATTTGGCTCTAAGTTGCTTCTCAGGAAAGTGATGTCAGGGAGTTCCTGAGTAGGGAAAGGAGGAAGTGAGATTGGGAAGGAAAGGCAACCGATGACGTGTGGGTGCATTATTAAACCAGTTATTACTGTAGTTCACTAGAATTTAGTCATGATGGTGAAATCTGGAAAGTAATGTAGAGCATATGCCTCATACCTGCCCCACCAGAGGGGCTGGGCTATTTATAGACCAGCTTTCTAAGTCATCATTTGAGGGCTAAATTCAAGTTAGAGGAAAGGAGTGATTAATTCTCTAGGACTGCCCAATAAAGTCATGTGAGCAAAGCAGCATTGTCACTAGAGAAAATGTAGGCAAAAAGGAGTAAGGGCTAGTGCATTAAAATAGTAGGACCCAGAGGGTATAAGCTGGCCACCTACATATCTGCCGTGGAACACCAACATGAAAGAACACGGTACGTGGCACAGAAGAGCGCACTGTCTAGTGAGAGAAGGAGGTCAAGGACACATAGGCTTGATCTGGGTTGATCTGGGTTGACCTGAAAAAAAGATAAATATTTTTCATCATTTGTAATTAGAGGAAAGGAGATAGAGATGGTTGGGAAATGTAAGTCTGGTATTAGGTGTACGGAGTTGATGATTTTAAAAATGGAGGCCTTATGTCCTCATGAAGTAGAACCTAGATAAGCCCTGAAAGCTGAAGGGGAGAGTTCAATGAAATATGTTCAGGGAACTGAAAAGGAGAAAAAAGACTTTAAAAAAAAATCATGTGTAATGTTAAAAGATAGAAGAGTATAGAAAAACAATTTATGAAAATTTAATTACCAAACATAATTTTGGGAGTCTCTTGGACCACATGTGTAGACAGACATAGTGAGGTATTAATATTTAATAAAGACAAAATAATGAATGTACTTCTTGACTTTTCTAATATCATAGCATTCTTGTCACATAATCAGCTAATCTCTGAAGAATCTGATTTTACTATCAGTACTGAGAATACCAACTGTACTAACCCACATCAAATCACCCACTCTTCAAATCTCAGCTTATTGAAATAATATTCATGGAAAGTTGTTTAAGCAAAATGCTTTCCACCTTTCATTCACTTCTCTAAGTGTTTTCTTATTTGGATTCAATTCTTATATGGAATACCAGAAAGCTGTATGTCTGAATAATATTTTCTTAGTGCCTATAGAGATCACTTTCCTTGAATTAGGAATACTTAATATAGCTTAGGATATATTTTTAAAGATTTTACTTATTTATTTTTAGAGAGAGAACGGAAGGGAGGAAGAGAGGGAGAGAAACATCAATGTGTGGTTGCCTCGCGCATGGGCCCTAGTGGGGCCCTGGCCCCTAACCCAAGCATGTGCCCTGACTTGGAACCAAACTGGCATCCCTTTTCTTTGTAGCTTGGCACTCAATCCACTGAGCCACATCAACCAGGACTATATCTTGAGATATTATTAAAGATCAACCTAATCACATTAAATTTGCTTCTACATTTGTCATGAATTTATCAATGATATTGTCCATTATGACATCTAATGTCTGTTCTGAAAGCCCATATAAAAATATTTCTTACTGCAACTGAATGGTAACTTTTTGTTTTAACTTGTTTTGTCAATATTACACTAACTAAAATGAGCTTGGAAAAAAAAGATTGTTCTTATTTATTATATTGAACAATTGCTGAATTATTCAGTTATGATCTTCAGGCTTTATTTTTATTATCATTATTATCTTGAATTTTGTGTGTAGCAGAAAGTCTTGTTATAGAAAAATAGATTATAAATTAGTTTTCAACCAGTGCACTGCAAGAATTTTAAAAACATGCAATACCTGACTATTTAGTCAGGGCACTGACCTCTTCACCCTTAGACTGTCAACTAAAACAAAAAATGACAATGGCCAACACAATAATAGCTTCATTCACAAGAGGTATATTCAAAATTATACCTATTTTTGTCAGATCAGCAAAAAAAAATGTATTGTTCTTTTTGGTGTGCCACAGAATTTTAGTAATTAACTTATGTGTGCCATGAGGTGAAAAGGTTGAAAAACACTGGTATAAATAAATCTAAAGTGAAAATAATTTCTGGAGCAAAGTAATTTTTTAAGAATCACAAAATATACCCAAAGGCATGTGGGTATATATAGAACGGAGCCACTTATCCTATTTATGCTAACCCTAGGGCATCAAAACCCTGGCTCTGTCTTTGCCACCACATGTCTTCTTATGCCCATGTGATTTACAGTCTATAGGAGTCTATATAGCATAAATATACCTGTATTAGAGCATCAGAAAGCAGCTCATTTTTCACCTCTACACATCTAGGAAGGAGATCCAGATTCAGTGAGGCTCAATTTGTCACCTTAAGCTTATCAGTGTATCACATCCTCAGAATAATCCCATGAGGCAGAACTCCATTTCATACAGGCTAAGTAAACTTGCTAGTGACAGGAGTCGGAATTCACACAGGTCTTCTGCATTTGGAATGTTCTTTCTACTGAGACACTTTATTATACTTTTACCTTCTTTCTTTACAGATAATACTATGTAAAGAAGAAAAGATGTGGTCTATTAATACATGTCCAGTGCCTGGTGACATAAAAGTATGAGAAACCTCACTAAGGCAGTTTCAGCACAGGCCATTAATTGCATCACATCAACTAGTTTTACTCGTAAAGTGACATTTTATTCTGATATGTTTTTAAAGAAGAGTTTCTATGTGTCTACAAGGCTTTTTTTTTAAAGCCATATCATTAGGGAATCCATAAACTTGTGAATGTCTATTTCTATGGAAATAGAGATTAAGTCAGGCAGGTGGATGGCCCCAATAGCAGGGCTGAAGCTCATGAGGTAGGGAGTGACTGAGCTGACTCCACACCAGCAGAATTAAAAAAGAAAAAAAGGATGGCAGCTTTAAACAAACAAACAAACAAACAAACAAACCAGCATTAGCATTATTAAATGACCTCAGTACAGTAGCCATATAAGAAATAGAATCAATGAATCTTGAGGTGCAAAAAGATGCTAGTTCTCCGTCTTCTCTAATCGGTACATCTGGTATAAGTGATTGCTATTTACTCTGAGATAACAAGTACAGCTACTGACATCATAAGAAAGTGCTGGTGGCTACAGGTAAAGGGTTTCTCACTTCCAGACTCACTTCATTTCCTCCCTCCTTTTGCTGACAGTAACAACAGTTTCACAGGTCATGGCTTGTGCAAAGAAGCATCACAAAGTATTTGCTGTCACGGTTTGGGCAAAGATGCCTGGGGAGAATGCTACTTGCTATTACAGTCAAAACTCTGTTAACAAGATGGATTTTTGCAAAGAGTGAGTCTGAAGTGAAAGCTACATCTCAGGTAATGAGTCACCTGCCCATTTACAATTACCATTGGGGTGGAAAAAAATCAAGAAAAATGTCTGAGGTGGGTTACCTTCACACTGTGACACTGTCCTCCAATGTGGTCATTGAGATTCTGATCCAGCATCCTCTATGGGTGGTTTTTAAAATCTACAAATCAGAAACTCTGGAAGTGGTAACAAAAAATCTGCATTTTAAGCAAGGCAATCAAACATATTAATATTGTAGTTGACAACTGCATTCTCTAATTATATCATCAATATACCCCAGCTCGTTGGAAAAAAGATGACTTTTCTCTTATTCTTTATCATCAAGTGAAATTATCATAAGAATAAAGATTATATATAATGAATGCCTTTTTACTGTAAATAGTCAAAAACTTAAAAATCATTAAGCCTAGATCTCAGTCAATAAGTTAATTCTTTTATCCTCATGTTTAAATACAAGAATTCAAATAGTTTGTATCAATGTGATAATTGTTGAATGACTTTTGAAATTATTTATCACATTTAACAAAATGTAATGTTTAAACCTCTCTCCATCCTTCAAGCTGAGTAATCATTTTAACATATTATTGTTTCCCTTTATACTGAAAAGAATTTGGGCAATTTTTGTGACTGGTTTATCAGAGGACTAGCCAGAAAATTCTGCCAACCTGATTAACGTGATTATGACTCAACCATATCCTTTAGTTTTAGGTTCCTGGATGGTTAATTCTGTCACTTGTTATTTGTAAAGCTCACATGAAAGGAAATGACCACTTATTATACAACCTCATTTTCTTAATGAGATTTTGAGTAAATGTATGTGGCCAAAACTGACTAAGATGGCTCTAGGTAGAACAGGTGATAATTAGAGATAGGTAATTAACTAAGGGGAAAAAGCAAAATAGAAACAAATAAAAAAAAATGTTGGTGAAGTCTTTTTTTCAGCCATGTTAAGGGTGAGATCATTTTATCACAAAATTGTTTTAACATCTATATCCATTGAATGGAATTGATTCAATAGGGTTACATGAAGATTTCAATGTAATTTTCTCACTTGAGAGCTATAAATTATGGATTTATTTTTTGAAAGAACAAGGCAAAATTAAATGAAAAAGTCCTGATAAGATTTCTAGTCTTTCACTAGCTTTCACCTTCTCATCAAAAAAGCATTTAACAAAGTACTTACTAGTAATAGGAGACAAATAGCATTAGTATAACAACATCAGCTTCAGAAATTGTATGCTATTTACAGTCTATTCTATCCCAAGCAATTACAATGGAAATATAATGCAATAAATCAAATTTAGAAATTCAATTTTTTACTTATATACATACCCATTAACTTTAAAAAAATATTTTATGTATGTATGTATGTATGTATGTATGTATGTATTTATTTATTTAGAAGGGAAGGGGGAGAGACAGAGGGAAACAAACATCAATGTGAGCGTGAAATGTCAATTGGTTTCTTCTCGTACATGCTCTGACCAGGAATTCAACCAGCAACCTTTTGCTTTACAGGATGATGTCCAACCAGTTGAACCATACTAGTCAGGGCCCCTGTTAACTTTGTTTTGTATATTAATTAAGGGCCTAACAAATGTGGAGTTTGTGTAGATACTCAGGAAATTAAAGAAACAATCATTTGATAAATGCCATTTATGTGAATTCATGTGAGTCTGCCTTTGGAAGAATAATATTTAAGTCTATTTAAGTTCACCTTTGCATAGTGCTTACAAATACCAATTCCTATAATCCTAATAACAGCTCTACGGAGTATGCGTGCCTATTGTCTTCCCCATTCGGGAGCTTGCTCAGGGTCACACAGGTAGGAAGCCATGAGGTAAGATGATTCAAACCTAGTGTAATGTCCGTGTGCCAAATAGCTGTCCTATGTTGACTTTGACATGCAACCACCATTAAAAGGTAAGAACACAATCATACATAGAAATAATTTTCTTGTTATCCTTTTTTTTGTCTGTATTTATTTTTTAATCTGGGAAAATTACAGACCTTTTGGGAAACCTTCCTAACTACTACAATGACATGATGACACTGTGTAGGCCATTAAAAAACTCTTCACTCTTTTAAGATTAGTTTTTATTCAATAGTTTAAATTCTGTACTTTTCCTATAAAATACCCTCATTGGTGAGTTTATATAGTAATAACTATAATTTATAGAAATAAAAGTAGTGCCTATAGAACTCTAGAACTAAAAATAGGATGTTGTGATGATTATTCTGAATAATCAGTTTTGAAGTTCAGAAAATTTAAACATTTTATGTTCGTTTATTTGCTGTACAACAGACAGTCGATTTCTGTCTGCCAAGGATTCTTGTCTTCTCCCTCATAGCACCTTAATTTCCTATTGAAGTATGATTCCTGCCCATTTTGGTCATTTTGGTAGGAGTGAACAAGGGGCTACATTTTCCCTCTTCTTGGCAACTATTCCTGGGCCCCAGATAGATCATAGTCCTGGTCAATTCTCCCTTCCGGGGCATTGAATCTTGGGTACCTGAGGCAAGGGTGGGAGTATATTTGTAGGTGATTTATCCTGGTGGTAGATGATGGCAGTAGCTGTTTATATCATGTGTGTTTTGCTTTCAGCTGTCCCAACTTTGAAACAGTTTTTTGTTTGTTTGTTTTTGTTTTTTTGTTTTCTGGCCCTTCAAAACAACCTTTGGTTTTTCTATCTCCTTAGTCTCCCAGCCTTATATAAACTCTTCCAATAAATTGTTTCACTTAATTAGCTAGAGTTGGTTTCTGTTACAGCTGTGAATTCTAACATGTGTGTATATATTTTGGCAGTTTCTTTGCTCCTGGTCACCCAAATAGTAAATGGCGCAAAAGGGATGTGAATAAGTCCAGCTCTCCTTACTTGAATTCGTACACCCTTTTCACTACATAATTCTAATTCTCCAATATACATAGTAACCGCTCCCTTCTTCACATCCAAACTCTTGCTCTCTGAACTTTTGACATCCCAAATCCCAAACCTGAACAGAGTCAGTGTATGCAAATTATTTATCCAAATGATTGTTGTTCAAAATTAAGAGACAAATCAATTTGGATAGAAAGGGATGCATTTTAAAAATGAAACTGTGCTACAATATTATCCAGGTTGGGTAGGAAACAGTTACCCAAAGCATTTTATGTATGAGAAGTGTATATTAAGCCTCAGTTAGCAGTTGTAGAATTAAAGACTTCTGAAAAACGGAGTGGGAGGGCAGGGCAATATTCTTTCAAATAGATTTCATTTCTTTAAAATGTATACAATATTTTCTTCAAACTATTATGTGCAACTATTCTCATCCTAAACTCTCCTGGGAAAATTTCTGACTCATTACAGAAAACTGCCTAAAAATCTGTACAACATGATAAGGCTCTTCTGAATGGTAATTACAAATTGGTGCTTTAGAAGTTGTTTGCATATAAGAACATTAAAGTTTCATTTCCTACAGATTATGACAAAATAAAATAACCTAAAGGGGAAATCTGTTATCTTAACAATCAGAAATTATTTGACCTGGAAAGGATCATAGGGACTTTTAGCTCAAATTAATATATTTATAAATGTGGAAACAAATGGGCAGGCTGATAAATTGGCTTGTGTAAGACCATAAGGCTTTTGAGTGGTCTTTTCTGACCCCAGGGCTAGTGTTTGTCTCATTACACTGTGAATGTGGTTGACAAAGAAATGAAAGTTCTGTTTTGTTCTTGGCTATTGTAATGTTTATTTCTCAAACTACACAGTAAATGTTTTAAGACTTCAAAATTTACAATCATATTTTATTAGGCTTTCTATACCATCTTCTATAAACCATCCTGTTTTCAGATACTTAGAGCTTCGGAATGTTTTATTTCACTGAACAGAAAGGCCAGGTCACAACGCAGTAATGTGGGCATATTGAGTTATAGAGCAAAGAAGCCTGATATAAGAAGTAATGCAGAAACAAAGTGAAATAGAAAACTACTCCAAGCAAAAATAAAACACATCGGGCTTAATTCTAAAAGAAATAATGTTGGTTTCTTTTTGGCAGGGAGAGAAAATGCTCAATGGGAAACATTAAAAAGGAAATGACTCATAGCACTTTACTTTAGTCTTTATACATAAAAGATGTCACTTGTGTTCAGACAAGCAGAGAAGGCCTCACTGTGGGGAGGAGGGCAGGAAGTCAGTCTGAAATAATGAAGAATAAAACGGTATGGGTGAACTCTTCATACTTGCAAGAGCTACATTTTAATAATTTAAATTATTTTTCAATACCCCATCAAGTTAACATAAATTATTTTTGACATTCAGAGAAGAAGGTCAGATGCAAAATCTGGAAAAATTGAAAGAGAAAAAAAGATTTTAGAAGTGGAAACTTTAAACTTTCCTCTCCTATTATCAAAACCTTTCAAATAAAGTTGTCTTATTAAACTCAGAACACTGCAGACACATTATCTGTTGAATTTCAGAAACTATATAGATTGCCAAGTTATACATTTATTAACTAGTGTGTGAGTTCATAAGAATCTCCTTCTGCCTCTATGTATATACAAAGTTAATGATCTCTAATTGTTCTAATGCTATGTTTCTATATGAAGAGATGACATTTGGCATTATCATTGTAATATTCATTTCCTGACTAGTATCACTACATCACAGCTGCTTATCAATTGTAGAAATCAGTTAGATAATTCTTAGGTAGCTAGGCATCAAATATTTAATAGTTAAAAAAAATGGCAAAACCATAACTTCCCAGAGATGGGAGGAGAGTGATCACTCCATAACTTAGAGATTTTTGACAACCATGATTTACCAGAGTTCCCGCATTTTGATTTTGTTGAAAACTGAAGCTAGCTGGTGCCTAAGCCATCATTCACTGTGGTCATAGGCTCCTAAACTTTACTTTGCGCCCCAAGTCCCAAGAAGAATTTCATAGCAGCAGACCATGCAGAAACTCATAATGATGGTGTCCTCTCAAACACATTTCACCTGGTTCTGATATAAAAAGAGGTAGGCAGGGTTTAATTTTGAGGCATAATATAACCAGAACATGGTCAAATGTAAAATATTATGCAAAATAGCAAATTCTTTAGAACCTTCATACCTTTGTCAAAATATACAGGGTCTGTCCAGAAAGTGTCTGGCCATATACTATGAAAAATGGAGACATTTATTGAAGAAGATACAAGACACAAGAAATATTGTACATAGGACAGTGACACTTCAGTCCCCTTGAAAGTTATGACCTTCTTGAGGAAATCTGGTTCATTAGTAGCAGTTTGAATCAAGTCATTAGCAACTACAGCACGATGTTCCTTCTGCTCTGGTGGTAGAAACCGTGGAATTAATTTTCCCACAACATATTTCATGCCAAGATCCTGAATCAAAATCTCAGACACAGTAGTTTCTGGAATTCCCAGATCAGCTTCTAGTTCTCGCACTGTCAGTCTCCAATCTTTGTTGATTGCAGCCCATACACATTCAATGTTCTCAGGTGTTCTGCTTGTTGCAGACCTTCCAGGACGTGGATCACTTTAAACAGATTCTGGTCCATCTTTGAAGCATTTGTGTCACACTTTTTGTGCTGCACTCATTGCATCGTCCCTGAAACCTTCTGTATCATCTGAATAGTTTCTGCAGAGGAATGTTCAAGCTTAACACAAAATACGATGTAGATTTGTTGCTCTACTCACTCAGTCATTTTGAAAGTGATGGTCACACAGAACAAGGGCTCACTCAACAGTGTCGACCACTTCCACTGACTAGCATAGTGAAGTCGTCATTGCTCATGCATGCACATTCCAGTCCACTCTCCTTAGTTGCCAGGTTACATGGATGACATGCAAACTGTTCTCACTATATTAACAATGGCTGGACTTTTTCCAGAGAGACCATGCACATGTGTTGCTTAAGAGATACTGCTTGTTTGTCTTAATTCACTAGCCCAAGTGAATACGAAGAAAGAGTTGAGTTTCTTAGAGTATTCAGAAATCATTCAGAAGATAGAAGACAGGTATATACTTTGATGAAAGAGAGAAGCTTGAAAAATAAAGCTACTAATTGGAGCAAATGTATAAATGAGAGTCTCTGAGCAGTCACGGAACAGCATGGATGCGTTAATTCTAACAGTAAAATGGTGAGTGCTGAAATAGTCAGTACTGAGCAAGGATCAATGTTGAAATTTACCAATGTTCAGTTCAAATTCCTGAGACTATGTCCGAATAGGTAGCACCACTGATATCTTGTTCTTTCTACCTCCTCCAAATGAGTGACCTATAGATACTGGAAGCTAAGTTTCAGGTAGGTTCGAAGAGAGGATTATCTACCCAGAGACCATGCTATATAACTAACAAATGTCAAAGTTTTCCAGAAGAAACATTATTTCAGAGATACTGCCATGGTAAACACTGTTAATTGTCTCCCTGTAAGACAATCTCCTCTATCCTTGCAGACAGAACTCTGATTTTGTGCAAATATTAAATGGTCATGTGTTTCAGAGGAAGATGAGTCTTAAGACAATCATGGTGAGTTCATTATTCTCGCCATTATATTTGATTGGCTTAGACAGATCAAGCATTTTAATTAGGCCAATGAGTTATGTGGAGAAGTCTAGTTGACATCACCTGATTTTGTAAAGAGAGACAATATCAGTTTTCCTCTTGTGTCTGGAACTGAGTATTATCGTGGGGTGATGAGGGCAGCCATTCTAAAAAGGTAAGTCAGTATGATGAAAATGACCATGTAAAAAGATTGAAATAAACTGTATCCTTGATATTTAGCCTCTTAACTAATCAACCTAGTATTTGCTCTATTTTTTATTTTTGAGATAAAAATACCTTATTTTAAAAAAATACTGGTGTTATTTTTTTCTATATGTAGCTGAGCACAATTTAACTCTATATAGTAACCAATTTATATCACGGATGAGAAATTGCAACTCCATATCTTCTTTAGATTGGAGTAATTGAGGTAGGTGGAATATAACTAAATTTGTGAGTAGGAGATATGAATCAGTGGTATGTAAAAATATGGCTGCTTTATGAAACAAGAATTAAAGCAATATATAAACCTATAGCCTATTAGGAGCAATGACTCCATCAAAATTAGTTCATCTGTGAAAGAGACAACAAACATTAAATACAGTGACAAAACTAAAAGGAGGGAGGTGTATTTCCAACTTAAAATATAAAGCACATTTATTGCACCTCATTTGAAAAGAGTTTATATTTATTATGCAAATGAAAAACACTGTGGGAGAAAATAAGAACGTTAAAGTCAGGATGATAATGGGGAGATTTGGGGGAAGTTCTAGTCTATTAAGTGACTAATTTCTGCAAGACCTCCCCTGAGCGGGTCAGGCATTAGGTTGCTTGGTCACCAGCACCCCCAGCCAGCCAGCAGCCTAAGCCTGAAGCTTTGTAAACCTCCCTAGTTTCCCTTCTGTTCACAGATAAGCCAGAGTCAGTCAGTACCCTGCCATTGTGATGTCAACGTGTTTCCTGGAGCCATTCCTGTTCCCTGTGTCTCTCCCCACTCCTGTAGTCCAGGACCTCAGTAGACCTGACGTATATTATTTTAAAGATTTCTACTGAGTCGTCCTACTGTTCTTTCCCACGCTCTTTCTCAGCTTTATCTTTTTAAAACACAAGTATGAGAAGTCAAAAATTATTCACTACCTCTCCATTAAGGGTCTAAAAATGAATGCTCAAACCCCTTACCATAGTTTCAAAAACCAAGCTTTTCAGTTTCATTTCTTACCATTGTCAGTGACATTAAAATGGTCGCCCTTCCTGACAAAGTCATATGCTTTTGTTTTATTGTTTTTAAATCAGATGTTCACCCATGTGTGTTTTACTTCATTATGCTACTTCTTGTTGTAAGTTAGAGATAATTTTATATTCAAATTTTCTCTACCTAGAACCTCTTTAAGTCATCTTTAAATCTTGTTCAAATACCACATCCTCTGTGAAATCTCCTCTAACATCCCTCAGTCAGAAATGTTTTCTCTTTTTGCCCTTGTTGTAAATTGTTTAGAGTGTGGTGTAGCTCTTTTTAGGCTATTTCCTGTAATATTTTTGTTACAAATGTGATGGTGAGCTCTCTGATGCCTTTATATTCCCACCTTGTTGGACGGGATTGGTGGTGGAGAAAGAGGAGATTTTACTAGAGGCACGAACCAGAAATGAAAGGATACCTTACTAACATGTTCGTATGAGGAACAGAGTTATAGGCTTCTGACTGAAACATTTTTCTTACCTCTAATATGAAAAACTCTACAAATAAGCATGCTGCTACTGCACATTGCCTTTTAAATACAAACGATGCTAGGATAGATTCACCTGTGTGTGAGCCTGTCACCCTTTATATCGTTTAATTAGAGCTCATTCTCCATTCGTGATCTTTTAAAAATACACACTAGATCTTATCCTTCCTATAATAAAAATTCTTACTATAATATCATTAGGAAACATAACAAACTCCTTCCTTGCATGACCCATGTGACCACTTGCAGTCTGGCCACTGCTGCCTACCTCTATCTCCTACTTCACTCTTCATTCATCAGGCTTCAAGAGCCAGGCTTTTCCAGGCCCCTCATCGAGCTCATGCCAGCCTTGGAGAGTTACTTCTTATAGTTTCCCTCGCCTGGAATCTTCTTACATCAGAAAGGCCCATGCACGGTTTCATTTGTTCACGCACATCTCAGCTCAAAAGTGTCCTTGGCGTGCATGACCTTGACAAATCACCACGGCTAATATAGCTCCTAGAATTTCATTTTTTATTGCCTAAAATTATTTCAATTTTAATATTTTTATGATTTGCCCTGATGAGAATGTAAACTTCTTGAGGGCAAGAGGAACTTTGTCTCCCTTTTACTCCTCTATCCTCAACACACAATATAGAAAATAATTGGAGAGCCATAGGTATTTGTTGAATCAGTAAAGGATGAATAAGTAAATGAATTATATCCCTCAAAAAGATTTTTGGAAAATAATTGTAAGGAATGAACCTTAGCATTCTAGTGCAAGTGGGAAGAGTAGGACACAGAAACTGTGTTGCACTCGCCTTTCCAAACAACCTCCTGTATTAGAAAAATATTAATTTAAGGCAGCTTAGATATGAAGGGTAAACATGTTGAGTAGATTTTTCCTTACAGCTTCAACACAATAGAGTGCACTCTTTTAGGTTCTTTAAAAATAAGTTTGTTTAATTCTTGCATCATATTCCAAGCTATCTCAGGACAAGATTATTAAAATTCTCCAAAAATGACAATTGTTGTTTATTACCTGCAAAATTATGTGCATGCTTTGTCTTAAATGGCTTTCTTTAGATATTTAACTTGGAAATAATATAAGTGAAACAAAAACACATAAGAAATAAAAATGTTTTACTAAAAACTTTTCAGTGCTTTCACAGAAATTAGGAGTAACATTTCATGTAGAATGATAATCCTCCATTCTTAAAACTAAGGCTGATATAATCATTGGTTTTGCTTATATTCTACACTACTGCTTTTTATATGTTTAATGGCTTACATGTTTCACAAATTTATTGCATCTAATGAGTTCCCAGACAAACCTATTTTCAGTGGTAACCAGCTTTTTAAATTACGTTTTTACTGCAAGGAAAAATTTCTGGCAGGAAATTATGCAAGTGAGGGGTCAGAGGTTCAGCTCTCTGAGGCCTCCAATTCTTTCAACAGTTTCATGGGACTCATTAAGACAGATTCTGGATTTTACTGAAAAAACATATTAGACTCACATCAGAGGTAAAGGTTAAAAAAATGAAATAATAACATTGTTTCCATATAGATAGACTCAAAACTAATATACTTTCCCTCTTTAAACATGTTGACTTATATGACATATAAACATAATGGGGTTGTTAAATTTCTAGAATAGTTAAGGCTATCATTGCTATGTTTTGTGCAAAGTCAGGTGTATCTAAGCATTTAAAAGCCGATTTGTTTTTCTTAGAAAGAGGAGTGTAGCCATTATTTTAGGTAACGCAAATGTCGACACAATGTAGAGCTGTGTCTTGTGGCAATAGTCAAGAGACTGCTTGAACTCACAGTGTCAGGACCTGGGCAAATATAAATTCAGGGGGACAAAAGTGAGGTGCTAGAGATTAAATATTCAATATCCTGGCCACCGAAACCAAGTAATTTGTTGATTTATTTTTTGAGAATCATTTTGATTACCAAACGCTTACTTTGACATCACTTTGATTAAGGACACAAGAATGAACTTTTATAGTCATACAAGCATTCCTGGGTACGGGGTAGAGTTGTTAAAATGCTCACTTGGAACAAGAATTGGTTGGCCCAGCAATAACATTTGACTATCATAACTCATAAAGACAACATAAGACACAATTCACTTGGGAAAGATGGAGAAGAAAATCGCCCGTGTTAAGTTAAACAAGGAAGCTATTTGATTGCTGGTTTTGCAGGCTAGCACCCAATCCACTGAGCAAGACCGGCCAGGGCTACAAGGAAGCTATTTGATAGTGGCGCTATAGCTTTGGTGGCCTATATAAGCCAACCAAAACTTAAGCCTGTAAATGCCTTAAGTTTAAAAAAAATAATCAAAACTTAAGGACGATCAATTACAAACAGCCAACTAGACTTTGCCAAATAATACAAATGCTTAAGCTGTAGCCAATCGAATAATTTCCTTGCTTTGCTTCTGCCTTTTCTCCATAACAGTCTCTCCCAGGTCCTGTCAGTGGCGTGTTACTGACCACTTCAAGTTTCACTTGCTCAATTTGCATCAATGTTTTGCTCAAATAAAGTCTTAAAGTTTTAATATACCTCAGTTTACTTTTTAACACCTATAAATTTAAAAAGAAACTGAAGGGGAATCTAATGTTCCTAAATATGGATAAAGAAGAAAAAGAAAATTAAAGGAAAGAGGTGGGGTGGCCAAAATTTAGTTTCATTAAATTAAAAACATAATGTTAAGATGGAATTTCATTCAATTAATTTTATTTCCAACCAGAATATTTTGAAAATAATAAATAAACTGTTGATGAAAATAACTGCTGAAGTTTTTCATTGAAGTTAAAATCAAATATCAAATAATCATTTGACACAGATTAATAGCCTAGAAAATAAACAAGGAAATGCCTATACTAAAAAGTCCCTATCCTTACTAAAGTCGTATTTCCTGTTGGTATTACTTCAAATTTCCCCAGAGCCATCAGTGAAGCCATTTTTGGGAACAATGTTGCTCCTTTTCTAAATGACTCATACTGATAAGTGAGGTGGCACTGAAATCATTAATGAGAACTACTTATTTCGGTGTGGTAGACACATAGAATTTGGGCAGCAGGGATCTCTCATCTGAGTGCGGAGTGAGTTGATTATACTGGGGAAATCTGACAAGACTTTGAGAAGATGTAAAGTAGAAATGAAGAAATACATTGACTTAAAAAATGCCAAATGCTCTAAAATATTATAGTAAAAATAAAATAAGAGATGAAGAGATTTTGAAGAGGCACACATATATGGTCTTCTGAAAATAGCACCATTAAATTTCAGAGTCTTAAGGATGTCCCATGACATCAGGGAAGGGAAAAGAAAGTGCGACGTATGTTATTCCTTACAGCGTTTTAATCCATGCTTCTGGGGGCCCGGACATGGGTGATGTCATTTGGTGCTTAGTGTACTAAGTACATATTATATGCAATTTCTTTCTAAATAAAATGTAAAATTTTAACACTTGGTGAAACTAATCTAGTTCTGAGGAAAAGCAACGTACAGACAGTTGGCAAATTTGAAGTTATCTTCTTTTATGTAAATATTATGTTTCCTACCAGTCGAGATGCTAGCAACCTGATGCAATTTTTTACCAGTAATCTGTTTTTAACTTTTAAATCTAGTTTCAGGAATTGGTACTTAATATATGTTTATTAATGAATAAATAGAGTAAAAAATGAATAATTACATAATACTGTGAGTAAATACTGAGTAACTACCAAATCATTCATCTTTTTAGCCATACAAACAATATCATTTTAGTTTATAGTACTCTGTAGAAACAGTCTAATAAAGCTTAATAATTTGTTAAGCTAGATCCCAATATACTTTCAAAAGTCATGGTTTTAGTTTTCTTGTGGCTGCCGTTATAATTTTTGGAACAAATATTCCATGTCTGCAGTTTGTAAGCCCTAAGTTTCTTCTTTGCTTTCTCTCTCTTTCTTACATGATAATTGGTTAGGAAATCAGCCTCCTAGCTTTGTGTGGTAAGATCTGATGTACCACAGCCTGCTGAATTTTAAAATTGCAATCTGCTCAAGCTCACAAAGGCAATTGTGCAATTGAAATTCATTTCAGTTTAAGCAAGCTTAGTTAAATATCAGATTGCCAGTCAATAGGGAAACAGCAGAGACGTCTACGGATAACGATCATTTGCTTCTTTAGAGAAGATCCCAAATCACCATTTCATACATACTAATAAGTGTCATATTGACACTGAGAGGGAGAAGAGTTCACCACCCTAAAATATGCCGGTATTGGGATATTAATTACATTAAATTGGTTATTTTTAAGAAACAGAAGACTCAAAAAGGGACTTGTACTTCCCTCTTACTTGCCTAAAGGAATTTAGAGAGAAAAATATGCTTAAAGTGAGAGAGCTATTACTTTAGCATCATAATATAAACTGGCAGGCAAGGATGAATTCAGCAGTCTGTTTATTAGATTCCTCTCAGTGGCCCATTGTTTCTGGGCGGCCCATCAAGAATTTGTTTGCTCTTTCTCATTTACCTGTGAATTTTCCTATATTTTCTTTGAAGTCTAAATTACCACCCCTTTCTCTCTTTAGTTCAAGATGGTATATAAGCTTCATCTGCCAGATTTATCCTAGGGTATCATATTTTTAGGGAGACCCTGTATGTATGTATGTAATAAATTTGGTTATTTCTCCTTTATTTTCTCCCATGAATCTGTCTCATTTTAATTTAATGATTAGACCAGCCTGAATAATTTAGAAAGGCAGAAGGAAATGTTCTTTTTTCCAACAACATCTACATAATGAATAATAGATAGATTTCTGTTATGGTTTAGCTTTGCAAGATTTACTTGATTATATATACTATATCCTGGTAAAGCATTTCCAGTTCAATATATTCTGGTACCGCGTCTTTTCATTAATAACTTGTTTAATCTTCTGGGGCTTAATTTATAATCTCTGCAAGTGGATGTGAGATTGAAGGAGACAATGAGTCTGCTGAAGGAATGGAAATGTACTTTCAAATAGACCTACACCAGTTTTGCTACAAGTTAGTTATCAAAAGATGTAAATCTTAGTGCAAGTTATAACCCTACCCTTGAAAGAGAAACAGGTAGTGAGACAGAACGTGAGTGAGGACATGGCCGGGGCTTATTTGTTTGAAAACCTGACCCCTACACCATAGCTGTGATATAAATAGATTCAGAATGCATAGAAAATAATTTATAGGGCTATACAAACAATTTTGTACTCTAATCAATAGTTTTGATACTACCAAAACAAAAATTTCTGTTCTTTTTTCTTAAAAACACTATGAATTTCACCCTTGTTGAAGTGTCACTTTGTCTTCTCCCACTTTTTTTTTATGTGGATGTCACTCAGAAGGTAGAGTGCAGAAATATCAATCCCACCTTTCTGTGAATAGCTTTTCTTCTTATTATATAGAATGCAATCACCACTTTTTTTTTTTAGAGTTTATTTATTTATTTTTAGAGAGAAGGAAAGGGAGGAAGAAAGAGAGGGAGAGAAACATCAATGTGTAGTTGCCTCTCATGCGCCCCCTACTGGGAACCTGACCTGCAACCCAAGCATGTGCCCTGACTGGGAATCAAATCAGCGACCCTTTGGTTCATGGACCAGCGCTCAATCCACTGAACCACACCAGTCAGGGACACTCACTACTTTTTTTAGGTATTTTATTTGTTTTGGAATTTTTCCACTTAAAATGTGAAGGGCTCAGCTAAGAAATGGTAAAAATAAATAGCATAAGAGAAAGTTTTTACTCTCTCTGACAACGATGGTAATCAAAATATTTTTTAAATTAAAAAAACTTATTTATTTTTAGAGAGAGGGGAAAGGCGAGAGAAAGAGAGGGAGAGACACACTGATGTGTGAGAGAGACATCAATCGGTTGCCCCTCTCATGCCTCCAGCTGGGTACCTGGCCTGCAACCCATGCACATACCCTGACTGGGAATCGAAAGGCATGACCCCTTGGTTCACAGGCCAGCACTCAAACCACTGAGCCATGACACCAGCCATGCATATGACGGTAATCAATATTAAATCTTGCCTCTTAAATTCTGCGAATACCATTACTCTCCCCAAACCATGTCTGTGATTCTCTAAGCAACCAGGATGAGGAGAATAAATTTTTAGGGGAAGAAAAATATTTTTTTTCCTCAGGTGGTTAATAGTTACACCAAGAAACAAAAAGGCCTAGTCGATTTCAGGGTTCTTATAACTATTTGCCCCCTCTCACTTTGGTGCCTTACACAAAGCAAGGAAAGGTCAGGGATGAAGGGCCCAGGAGTGCTCAAAGAGGTATGTGCTTGTCTCAAGGAGAAGGCTCAAAGTATGGCTCTTGGAAGATGTTTAAGTGAGAAGGTAGGCATGATCTTCCTCCTTAGTAATATAGCCCTTTGGAATTCTGTATTTGTATTTCTTTCACTGGTGACACTAGAAGACCTTTGTATATGATAAGAAAAATAATGTCTAATTCACAGGGCTGTTATGAAGATTTAGTAAAATATCACACATGAAGTATACCTAGTTTAAAGTTTGGCAAATACTATTGGCTAGATACAAGCACATTTTTTTGATTTCCCTCGAAATATTCAAAGTTCCCTCCACATCTTACTTCCCTAAATCCAAATTTTATTTAAATAAATACATGGGTTTGGAAAATTAAATAAATCTCCATGGTTTTTCCACCAAATTATCTATTACTCAGGATCAAATCTTAAAATTAGTATATAAACCACACCAAATCTTACATCCACCAATGAAGAATACCTGAGCGATATCTTCATATCTGATTGGAAAAGATGTTATTTTACTTAAGAAAACAGATACAATTTGAACAACCTATGATTTTTTAAATTTCAATTTAATCATTTGCTAAGGATTTTGATGACCTTGAGGATTTTTAGAAACTGAAATTAACAGAAGTAGACTCTGTGACCCCCATCATATAAAAAATTATTACAGGTAAATTTTGTTTTATTTTATATACCCTCAAATAATGATGCTATAAAGAGACATGTGAAACTGGTGTTTTTCTAGGTGTCTGGAAATCATGTACAGATTACTCCCACGTAGTTCATTTGCAAGAGCAATAGAACCAATAACTACTTTCCAAAGCAAATATTTTAAAATCTCCGCAAGTTAGATCTTTAGAAATCTCTCACTGAGGGAAGTAATATGCCCTAGTTAATGATTCAGAAACTCAGGCTGATTAAGGCTCTGCCATCTTGATTACATGTCCCCCAAGGTCACCTTGGGCACTGGAATCTAACCAGTACACAGAGAAAGAAAGAGCCTGAAAGATTAAATGAGAGGTTTTTACAGGCCAGTCTTAGTGGTCACATACCTCACTTCCAGGCAGATTTTGTTAGTAATAACTCAGTCACATAGCCATTCCAATAGAGGTACACTGGGGAAAAGTCTGAGAAGAAAAGAAACAACGGAAAAATAGTTTTGGTAAAGAGCTAGCGAATGTCTCTTGTAGTCTTATCTCTTAATTACATTAATATCCCTTTAATTTACATTTTTATTTCAATACACATTCCTTCAAAAGTTCCTGATCCTCAGATATAATTTTTAAGCCCATATAAAAAGCCAAATTACACCCTTCTAAAATAACGTATATCTTCAAATTATAAATCATTCTATTACAATAAAAGAATATTATGTATTATAAGAAATCATGATTAATAATGAGATAGGTATTTGTTATAAGCATTGGTTCCTGTAAAAGAGAGCACTGAAGTGAATATAATGATGGCAACTAACCACATACACTGGAATCCTTTGTACATGTTCAAGTGTGCCTGTCCCCCAGATGCCGCAGGTGTTGTGCACACCACACACCTGTAGCTTCCTCCGAGTCTTGCCCTCGGGTTATCAGAGCCTCTTCTCCCTGAGTTGCCTTGGGATTACAAAGGCAGGTGTATAGTCAATAAAAGACTGGTGGGCGTTACAAAAGCCTAGCTTCGTTGCCTAAAATTGAGATAGAATCTGCACTGCATTGTAAGCCCCAGAGTTCTTGAGGAATGAATAGGTGAAGACTGGACTTCACCTGACGCTAGCAACTTGTATTGGTACTTCCACTCTCCTATCTAGTTCCCCCCACATTCTTACAGGTTTTGCCTAATATTACTCCTTTACAAAATCACTTTCCTGCACACCAATTTTCATTTCGATCTCTGTTTCTAAAGAACTTCATGCAATATAAAAGATAATTCATTTGAAACATGTGTTTAAGTCTCTGGCTTCTCTAACCATATTTAATTCAGGTAATGAAGCTACAAAGACTCTACAATTACATTATAAAAAATATGCCTGCGTCATCTCTTTAAAATCAGGCTTTTCTTGGTTCTCAACTATGCTGAGAGTATTTGGTTTTCTTTATGTTCATCAGGAACAAATATTAAAAAGTTAGGAATAAATATAAATGAAAAGAATAAAGTTAGAAAACCAAGATCCAAGAGAGAATGTTGACCTCAGCCAGTTGGCGAACAGAAAAGACGATAATGCAAGTAAATTGATTACTGGCAGGAACTAATTCAAGTTAACTTCGAATCAGTAAGTGCATGTGTAACTGGAGTGAGGTCTATTTAATGTCCTAAAACAAATTTGGACATACAATGAATGATTCTCATCTACACAAGGCTAGTCTACTTTAACTTAGAATTTTTAAAGAATTAGATATAGTTATGTAGAAAATTTAAACATACCTTCTAAATTCTAGCAGTTATTAAAGATAAAAATAAAAAAGCTATAACATTTTGTCAAATTAATATATAGGTGTTTTGTAATCAAAAGAAAAATCTCAGTAGGTGTGCATACATATGAAAATTAACAAGATGGTAAACATAATATATGTAAATGTAGAGGGCACAAAATAACAATATTAGAAAGAAAAATTCGTACTCTTTACTGAATATCGAGATCTATTATAAAGACAGTATGATTGAGAAATACATGAATGAAACAAAATGGAATTCATACACAAAATAACACCACCTCTTCTATGTTCAGATCCTAATCCTTGTGAATGTTACCTGAATGACAAAAGGGACTTTGCAGATGTGATTAAAAAATAAACCACCAAAGTGATAAATAAAAAATATATATGTTTACAGTAAGAGTAGGGGGAGTTACAGTTTCTTCACACTCACTGAAATTAAACTAGAAAACAATAAGAAAATATGACTTGAAAATCCCATGTTTGTTAATTCTAAAATACAAATTACAAATGGAACAATACAATCATAATAAGAATTTAGAATATTTTTAACTGAATCATATGAAGATGCAAGGGATACAGATAAAATATTACTTTGAAAGAAATTTAACAACCTAATGTAAGTTTTAAAAGAATAAAGCCTTTTAAATTAGTAAACCATGCAAAGAGCTAGAAAAAAATTAGCAAATAAAATTAGTAAATAAAACCAAATAAAGCAGAAGGAAGGGAATAACGAAGATTGAAGTAGAAAATGATGAAATGGAAACAAATGTAAAAAGAAAGACTCATAAAGCTAAAAGTTAAATATTTGACAATATAAATAAAATTTACACACCTGAGTTGAAACCGATTAAGAAAAGACAGAGAAATAAGTACCATATGACTTTACTTATATGTGGAATCTAATGACCAAAATAAACTAACCAACAAAATAGAAACAGACTCAGAGAACAGAATGACAGCTGTCAGAAAGGTGTGGGTTAAGGAGCTGGGAGAAAAAGGTGAAGGGATTAGGCAAAAAAGGAACAAAAAAAGAAAAACAAAAAAAACAAAAAACCACCCTCATAGACACAGACCACAGTATGGTGATTACCAAAAGGAAAAAGGCGTGCGTGGAGATAGAAGAGGGCATGGTGGGTGGGAGGGTAAATGGTGATGGACGGAGGCTTGACTTGGGGTGGTAAATACGTGATACAATATACAGATAATGTATTATAGAATTGTACACCTGAAACCTATATAATTTTATTAACCAATGTCATCCCAATAAATTTAATAAAAAATAAAAAAAAGAAGGAAAGAAGACACCATAAAATAATTTCAGGAATGGGAAATTTTGCATTATGACATCCCTTTCAACACACAAATAAATCAAAATACTATTACAGGCAACATCACACTAATGAATTTGAAAATGTATATAGATGAAATGGAAAAACTCTTAGACATATCTAAGATATATTCTAAAAAGTGACTCAAGAACAAATAGAAACACTGATGGAATCTAGAATTCACAGAACCATGCATAATCAGCATTCCATTTGTTGAGCACTAAATAGGCTCTGTGGTATCAGAGAAAGGTTGGTTGGGTTTTGTTTTGCTTTGTTTTGTTTTGTTTTGTTTTGTTTTGTTTTGTAGGTTTGGGTTTTGGTTAAATGTGATTCTTATGAAGCTGCTTCGACAATTCAATCTTTTATGTAAACACAGTTTTATTTCTTCTAAAATAAAGTACTAGATTTAAATTTCAGCTAAAATTAACAATAGTATGTTTTATGGGTTTTTATTTAGTGTTTTAGCTTACAAAATAATTTTTTAAAATAATGTAACACACTGGATACACTCCATTTTTAGAACAAATATATTTTAATTAAATCTTATTTAATAGAACTAATGCAAAATAAAATTATTTAGCAACTTATGTAATGTTTAGCAAATTGCAATTGTGACTTTTTATGCAATAACTTGTTATGTATAAACAATTTCAAAAGTCTGAAAGTGAGAGTATATTATAGAAACAGTTATTCATAGTTCATGCTTCTAAAATATAAAGTGGTTTTTAAGGGAAATCAGGGACATATTTAGAAAGACACTATCACATGTATTCACTATGCAGTATCAACTGACCTTCAGTGCTATAGCATTAGTGAGGTACCGTCATTAGAGAATCATCTCTTATTCAAATGATTATATTTTCTAAAGCCAGAAGTTATTCTGGGTTTTAAAAATCATTTTAGTATTCTGAAAAACCCACTGTTACTCCCTCTTTTTATATAACTGTGGTTTCATCATCTACATCAATGAAATTAGAAAGCCTTTCTTTATGAAATAATGTATGGTCATATAAAGATATAAGTATAGAAATTAGATCAATTTTTATTTTTTTATTTTCTGTTTTTTTTTAATTCATTGGGGTGACATTGATTAATAAGATCACATAGCTTTCAAGTGTACATTTTCATGAAAAATTATCTGTATGTTGCATTGTGTGCCCACAATTTTTATATTGCCATTTTAATGAATAGCAATAACTTTAAAACTAAAACAAATTTTATTACGCAAAGTTCATTTTTCATAATTGATTTTTTTCTGAAAAACACAAACTTGGCATTTTGAAGAATTCCAGTGCTGTTCTCAACCCCTTAAAGAAACTGCCTATCCAAAAAGACATTATAATTCCTTAATGTAGAATCATACTATGCCAACTGTAAAAATATCAAGTAAAAGAAGGGGTCCACAATTAAAAAGAAAGATAACCATATTTTAAAAGAAAATTCTTAAGAATGATTGAGAATATAGGCTGAATGGGGAGAAAACCTCCCTTGATCTATTGTTAGGTTTTCATAAATTGGCGTAAGTCTTTCAGAGGGAAATTTAGAAATATCTGTGAAATTTAATATGGCATCATCTTTGTCCCAGAAACTTTGTTATTTAGGAATCTATACAAATAGTTACACATGCATAGTAATATTAACATCCCTTGTCATGTTGTTTCTAGTAGCAAAATTATAAAGAGATCTTAAATGCTTATTAATAGGAAAATGACATGTCATGTTACTGTGAAATATTATGTGTCCATTCATGCTTTAAAAAAGTAACTATCTTTGTACAGGAATGAAAACATATCTTAAATACAGTGTTATGCTTAAAAACCCTTTTACATTTTATAATCATATATATTGGGGAAATAAATTATTCATACTTTGGAAAGATAAAGAGAATACAAAATTATAAGAAGAAAATGCAAATAAAAGAACAGAGAAGGGTGTCAAATTTTCAGTTCATATTTCTCAATCCTTGAAGAAACTGGTTGGAACAAAAGCATTTCTTTTTTTTAACTATTTCTGAGTTTTTTAAGAAAAGAACAGTGCCATGATTTACCATTATCTGTAAATCATATTACAGATTAATCTCATAGCATTCCACAGAATGCTACCACGTGTATTCATAATTTCTTCATCACATGGGTCCCCTTCTCATGGGTCCCCTAAAGCTAAACACTTTTATAATTGACCTGTTAATACAAACAGAGGGTTTGAGATGAAATCTACATTTTGCAGGTTGGTTTATCAAAACAAAATGTATCATCTTTTTAAAATGAAAAAATATAGAAAGTAATTAGAAACCACAAATCGTCAGTTATAAAAATAATCATGACAATGTCAAGTACAGCATAGGGAATATAATTAATAATATTTTAATAATGATGTATAGCATCAGATGGATACTAAACTTATCAGAGGGATCACTTAATTAGGCATGTAAATGTCTAATCACTATGTTGTATGCCTGAAACTAATATAATATTGTGTATCCACTGTAATTTAAAAATAAATTTTCCAGAAAGAGAAAATATATAGCATGTAGTATACAGCTTACTCTGGAACATCGGAATAAAAAGTGTAATATTCATCTCAATTTGAAGTCATTTCATTTATGGCCTTAGGAACATTTCTTTTCAAATAATGTCTAAAGTTATTTCTCTCTATTAGCTATCTGTGACACATGAAAAAGTACCCCTCCCCAAACTTCTTTGCAGTATAAGGATCTATACATACAGATATTTTATTTAATGGAAAGTTGAAAGGACTAGAATGAAAAGTTTAGGTATATAAGATACATTTTCAAAAGAGTATGTAAGGCGGGTTAAGCATTTGAAAATTATTCAGCCACTGTAATTCATTATGCCGAGAGGGTAAGGAAGAAAGTCATGTGATCATGTCAATTGAGACCAAACAAATTGGACACAATTCAACACCCATTTATAATTAAAAACTGCCAGAAAACCAGAAATAGAAGGAAATTTGCTCAATTTGATAAAGAACATCTAGAAAAATTCTTATACTCATGTGGATAGTATGTACCCTTGATATCATGTAATGTAAATAAAACTTTATTTCAGTGATTTTCCTCCCAAAACTTACAACCTCAAACTAATCATGAGTAAAACACCCACCGAATACCAAGTGAGGGACATTCTACAAAGCACCTTGTCAATATTCCTCAAAACTGTCAAGGTCATCAAAACCACAAGAAGCCTGAGAAGGTCTCACAGCCTAAAGGGGCGTAAGGACACATGATGACTATATGTCACATGCTCTCCTGGAAGGGAGCTTGGAACTGAAAAAAAGATACTAGGTTAAAGCTAATTTAGTTAATAATATGTATCAATATTATTTCTTTAATTATAACAAATGTATATTCTAAGATAAGATGATAATAATAGGGAAATTAGTGTAGATATATGTAAACTCTATTAGTGTTGTAATTTTTTCTGTAAATCTAAGACTATTCTAAAAACAGAGTTTATTTTAGAAAAGATATCAACGGTATCTGATATGAACGTCAACATTTTCCAAACAACTGTGTGTGTACATATTTCTGTGGTAGACTATGCTTTCGCTGGCTTTTAAATTGAATAAGCTTTACTCCACACTCAGAGGTTTTCTCCATCTTCATTACATTGTGTTTTCTCATTTGCCGCTTGGGTAGAGAGGACTGAACAACATGGTAAACCTTGTTAGTACTTGTTTCCCATTGAAAGCATGTCTTCTTTTATCAGATAATCTTTGTATTGTATAAGTCCTATCCCTTCTTCAAAAGCAAAGAGCTTCCTTAAATGACAAACAAACATATATTCAAAATGATCAAAATGAAATATTTCTGTCATTTTCCTTCATATTGTGCCTCGCCTTATCTAGCCATTTCCGGCAACAGACACTGGGGCTAAGTGCCAGCTGTGTTTCTGAGCCAACTTTCATTCATTACACTTTTGATTTTTACAAGTGAAGCGTGGGTTATCCACCTTGGGCATGGCTAAGCAGAGAGTCGGGTCCTGTAGATTTGACTCTTGTATGCACTGACTTCTTCTTTCCAAACTGGCCCATGTAACCGAAGTACCATAATGCCTTCAGGCTTAGCCTGAAGTGGAAGTAATAATACCAATATAGCACAGAATATTCTGTCACAAATAATAACTCAATTCCAGTCTTTCAGAAGGGTGATTCAAAATTTGAAAACAGTTATTAAGTTAGTAAGAAATGTCTTTTCCCAGATCAAGTGTATGCAATTCTGGATCCTCCAACATCTTGATTGTCCTTCCAAAAAGGGATATTCCATTTGGATATTGTCCCCAAAGGCAGGACATTATCTCAGTGCTGAACCTAATAATTACCATCTTTACCACCAAGTGCTTATGAAAATACTGACCTGACTAGGCACATGGAATGGTTTGCAGACTATATGGAAGTACCAGAGAGTGTCTTGCCTTTTAGGCACTAAAAACTCTATATGACAATTGGAAAATAATGAAGCCTATAATCCATCTTCACTTTGTCTCTAGCCATGAAATCCTGTGGAAATTAAAAATAACCAGAGGTGATTTCTCAACTTGATATAAATAGGAAAGACTTTATAGAGAAATTGGTTTAAAGATGGACTTGGAAGAACATGAGAAATTTTTTTTTCAAAAAAAAATATTTTCAGTAAGGGAGAAGGGATGCTCATCATTATCAGGGGTTCATCTTCTGTTCGGACTTTAATATGTAATATAAGTGTCTTCAGATATAGAAAGCTTGAATAAAAGGATGATACTGCACACAGAAATTCCCTATCAGTGCAGTGACTTTTATATGAGACCATATAGAACCTTCAGGAGATTCAGGAAGCATCATCTTGTCTACCCCTTAGCCCTCAAACCCTTCCCTCTGAGTATAGCAGAAATGTGGATTGAATAACCAGCACAGGCACCACAGAGTTCTAAAGGTTATTTATTGTCTAAAATAATAAATCTTGAATCCTTGAAACTCTAGAGTCATCTC